>PVLD010021193.1:13280-32185 GCA_004027595.1 Dinomys branickii | reverse complement strand
ATACTGGCCAGTCTTACTGGGGTGAGATGAAATCTCGATGTTGTTTTTATTTGCATTTCTCGAATGACTAAGGATGTGGAACATTTTCTCATGTATTTGTTTGCCATTTGTATTTCTTTGTCTGAGAATTGTGTATTCATCTCAGATGCCCATTTCTGGATTGGGTCTTTGAATTTGGACAGATACATGTTTTTTAATTAAATGAAAAAAGTCTTGGCAGAGATGGGGAAAATTGTAATCTTTTGAGGGAGGGAGAATGCAAAGTGGAGTAGCATTTTGTTTATCTTTTGTTTTTTTCATTTTTGGGTTGTTGTTGTTTCAGACAGGGTCTTGCTATGTAGTTCAGGCTGGCCTCGAACTCACTGTGTAGCCCCAGGGTGGCCTCCAACTTGCAGCGATCCTCCTGCCTCAGCCTCCCAAGTGCTGGGATTACAGTTGCGAGCCACCACGCCTGGCAAAATAGTGCAGCATTTTGAAAAATAGTTTGTCATTTGCTCAAAAAGTTGTGTTACTATGTGACCCAGTCAGTCTACTCAAGGCACATACCTAAGAGAACTGAAAATGTGTACATACAAAACCTTGTCTGAATGTTCACAGCAGCGTTAATCATGACAAGCAAACAGCTTAAATTCTCAAATGTCTATTGACTGCTGAGAGAATAAAAAAAAAAAAAAAGACAAAGACCCCTTTCCTTTATCCTTGGGGCGGCTGTGAGCCTTTGCACTGGCCCAGTGTTGCACTGTGGAGCATACCCTCTTTTCCACCTTCAGTAAAGGTACACCTTCGCGGCCTCTTCTGTATGTCTTGTTAATTATTGTTCAGGACACCAAAGACCTAGAAGGGATCCCAACTGGGCCCCATCATCTGGTAACAATAGCACAGAAAGGAAAGTGGTAGGGAAGGGAAGAAAAGAAAGGGGAAGGGAGGGGAGGGGAGAAGAGAAGGGAGGAGAAAGGGGAGGGGGAGGACAGGAAGGGAGAGGAGAGGAGGGGGAGGCGGAAGGGGGGGAGGGGAGGAGAACAGAACAAAAGATTGGGTACAAATAAGATACAATACCAACACTGGTTTATCAGGCCTGGTATATCAGTGGTTATCGTGTTCTTCCTTGTTCTTCGCTCCCTGGCCACCCCCTCCCCCAAATTCCTGAATTAATTTAATTACAATGGTTTGAAATCCTTCCTTTTCTACAGCATCAGCTTGGGGACCTGGTGGGGCCAGCCCTCACACCAGTCTGTCGGCAGGCAGGCCCAGCCAGGTGGATGCAAAGCACCTGGCTCTGCTGATCCAGGGTTTCTTGGTTCCGGCCCACCCACGCCTGCAGGCAGGTGTGTTCTTGCCGGGGCTCAGATCTCAGGCTTTGATCCTCCAAAAACGTGAAGAGCATCAGTTTATTCATTCACTCGGCTTGAATATAAGGGGCTTTCCCGGTGCTCCAAATCCCCCTGCAAGCAGACCTGAAGCCCTGCAGCGCGGAGATGAGAATGGGCAATGGGCGTGTTTGTAGAGGTGTTGGGGGAAGAGGGGCAACAGAGGCACTCACCAGAGGCCATTTCCTTCCACAGCAGATGTGGAATGGAGGACTTTATCAGGTTCTTTAAATTTTTAAAGACTTTTTGTTGGTGATGTTTTGTCTTGCTGTCCCTATTTCATTGTTGAAGGACAGATAAATTGGCTTTGGTGTCCTTAACTACTGTGCAGGAGGGTGTGAAAGCCAACACGGCCCTAAGGGCCTACGAAATGCAGATTGATGGGGAGCAGGGTGGGTGGGGAATTGGCAAAATTGTAGCACCTCAGACTGGGTGGTTGCCGGATCCTTCTATTTGAGTGCTTATGTATAGTATATGTTCTTAGCTGGGTATCCGAAGGGAAGCCCAGGGGATGTTCTTTCTGGTTTTGATCAATAGATTCTGGATTCAACAATCTGGAAACCTGACCTCAGAAAAGGCATATATTTAACTTGAAAATAATGTGAGAGAGAGAGAAAGAAAGAGACAGAGAGACAGAGACAGACAGGGAGACCAAGACAGAGACAGAGACAGAGACAGAGAGACAGAGATAGAGACGGAGACAGAGACAGAGACAGCAACATTCCTAATAATTTCACCACTTAGAAATGTGGTTTTGTCGGGCGTGGTGGCGCACGCCTATAATCCCAGCACTTGGGAGGCTGAGGCAGGAGGATCGTTCTGAGTTTGAGACCAACCTGGTCTACAAAGTGAGCTCAAGGCCAGCCTGAACTGCATAATGAGACCCTGTCTCAAAAAGGCAAAAAAAAAAAAAAAAAAAAAAAGAAATGTGGTTTTCCCCTTTATTCTCCATTTGTTCAGTATTTATTGAGCACCTTCATATTAGCTGACTTGCTGAAGTTCTAATGCTGAGCTAAAGACTAACTCAGGCTTCCCTCATGTGGAGAAGTTAATTAAACAAGCACACAAAGAAAGGCCAATTTAAACAATGACTAGGTCAGGTGATTCAGTCCTACTAAAGCAGAATATATCGGGTTCTGACCTAGTTAGTGAATTCAAGAAAGGATACCCACAGGAAGCAGCCGCTGAGCTAAGATTGAAGGATAAATTGAATAGAAAAAATAGAAGAGAAAAATGCCCCAAGAAACAGTGTGTCCAAAAGCCCAGCGGTGTACTAGCATGGCAAGTTATGGAGGGGGAGTAGAAGACCTATGTGGCCAGAGCACAAGGAGACGCATATGAGAAAACAGACAGGGCCAGACCAGCCAGACCATGGAAGATTTTGTTAAATAATTTTTGTATGGGATAATAGGAAACTGCTAAAGTTGGTGTTTTGTTTTATTTTTTTAGCCCAGGCTGGCTTTGAACTCATGGGGACCCTCCTGCCTCAGCCTGCCAAGTGCTGGGATTGTAGGTGTGTGCCACCACACGAGGTATCGCTAAAGATTTTTTATGCAATAAAGGTGATATTATCAGACTTCCTTCTTTCTCCCTTTTCTTTTCTTTTCTTTCTTTCTTTCTCCCTCTCTCTCTCTCTTTCTTTCTTTCCTTCTTTCCTTCCTTCCTTCTTTCTAGCTAGGTATGGTGATCCATACCTTTCTTTGTTTCTTTCTTGATACAAAGATATTCCTATGTGTTCTAGTTACTTTTCTCTCCTTGCTGAGACAAAATACCAAAACTCCAAACTTAAGGAAGGAAAGGCTTATTTAGCTCACAGTTTCAGGTTTCAGTCCATACTTGTCTGGCTCCAAGGCACAGTGGCTCAGGGCAGAGGGCAACAGTTCATGGTGACAGATGACAGCAAAAGCAGCAAGAGCGAAAGGGAGGAGGAAGCAAGCCTCTTTCCCTCCCTCACATTGTACGCCCGCTATCCACCCATGCCCACACTGTCCCCCGCCCTGTAGGTCTTAAATCCATTTCAGTCCAGGGTGAACAAGTCCCGAGAATGACGTACCCACAGATGAATAGACAAGAGGAAAAAGAAATACAAGATTGACAAAATTCTGGGATCGGGGGGCTCACAGCCACATGGACTGCAGCCTCAACTACCATTTTCAGTAACCTTTTATTGAGAAAAGAACAAAGGAGGCAACTGGGCTACTGGGAGGATATCAACTATTTTAAAAAGGACAATACAACTCAATTGTCATAGGCATGAGACTTGACTAGTTCGCCATCTTGTTACCATTCCTTCCCACATATCACATCAAAGCATTTAGTGTTGACCCTGGGACTTACAATGCTTTTGCTAGACTTCCTCCAGAACCAAGTCATGGCTTGGTCAGGCCTGAGGCAATACATTGAAAGAGTAACTAAAGGATGTCCTTCTCCAGACTGCCCTCCTCTTGCCCAGGCTCAGGGTGAATACAAAGTACAGACCCGGGCTCCCTGCTGAGTCACATAGTTAACCTTCTAAACTTCTCAAGTTGACACAATAAACAATATCCTAGAGCAGGAAGGGCATGTCCTTTTCATCCCAGGATGTAGAACTGCTGAGTTATTTAGTTAAGCTTCTAGATTCCTCAAGTTGACACAATGTATCAACAATAACACTATGTTAGCCCAGGCTGGTTTCAGACTCATGAGCTCTGTGATCTTCCTGCTTCATCCTCCTGAGTAGCTGGAACTATAAATATGTGCTACCAGGGATGGCTTAGATTTTCTTTCAAAAATACCTTGTTTATATTTTGCTGTGCATTTATAGAATTATTATACATAAAGAGATTCTTTAGATATTTTTTCTAATTTATAATTTTAAGAAGTCCAAAAATTTCATTATAAAAATTTCCAGGTGTACAAAACTATGAAAGAATTGTACAGCAAGCAACTAACCTAAATTCTCCTGTTGATTTTTTTTATATATTTCCTTTATCATATATCTGTCCAGTTAACTATCACTCTAGCCATCCCTTGATCCATTTCTTTGTATTTGGCACTACACTGTATATATATCTTCATAAAAAGGTTCTTCTACCCAAAGAAAGAGAATAGAAGGGAAAAAAAAAAAAAAAACAGAAACAAACCTTTGTAAATAAGGAAGAGAACAGGGGTGTCTTAGTTATTTTTTTCATCGCTGAGACAAAGTATCTGACACCAAAGTTCAAGGGGAAAACATTTAGTTAGCTCACAGTTCATGAAGGTCTTAGTCTGTAGTCAGATGGCTCCGAGGCAGGGTGACACAGCAGACAGGCATCACAGAGGAGAAACAGTTTATGGTGGCAGAAGGTAACAAGCAACAAGAGGTGACCACAGCTCTTTCTATCCCTTATATCTTATCCAGGCTACTTAGGGTGGGCAGCACTCACACACTTAATGCTAGAGCCCTTGATCCTAGCATTGCACCACAAATCAATCTTAGCAGATCCAGCCGCCTCTGAAAAACTCCATCTATGACCACATGAGGCTTTGGGGGGACATCTAGACACCTGCAATAAGAAGGGATTGAAGGGGGCAGAGGATTCAGAGAAAAAAGTAGAATCAAGATCTATCATGTAGGGGCTGGGGATATAGCTCAGTGGAATAATCGCTTGCCTAGCAAGCACAGGGTCCTGAGTTTGATCCCCAGTACCGCAAAAAAAATAAAAATAAATAAATAAATAAATAAAGATCTATCATGTACAGGTACAAATTCCCTATGATGAATGTGATCATTGTGTGTATCTAGAATATACAATAAGTTAATTAAAAAACAAACAAAAATGTTATTCTACAATAGCATATTAAAAGGCATCTTCCAACATCATCGCTGAATGTGGAATTTATGTAACACTTGAAAGATTTCCCTTCTTTTGAGTTCTTCAAGACAATATGCCAGTTGTGATATTTGAGGGGGTACCAATAAATATCGCCCATCTTTGAAAGGTGAATTCTAAACCAATGAAAAAAAAGACAAAGGAATCAGTAGATGGGAACCAAAATATCACCTTCATTACTAATAAAACTATGGTTGCAGTGTGGTCTAAATCTGCTGGCAAATGGGCTTATTAATGGTGAATCCTAATATAGTGTTAGCCTCAGTCAATCAACTGAGTCAGTCAATCAATTTCTGTCCCAGCAAGGGCCCAATTTGACCCTGGGACAGAGCCAAATATGTTCTTTCATTCTTTTATGTGTTTGAAATTTGTTATAATAAAATATTTGGACTTTGCTATGGCTTGCAGCTGTGTTGGAGATGAGGCAGGAGACGTGGTGGGTCAGGAGGACAGAGTCTTCCTGAGTTAGTCAGTGTCCCAACCTCCAGAGCAGGTTAGTTATCAGGAGTGTGCTATTAGCAGACCAAGTCTTCCCCCTGTGTTTTCTCTTTTGCACATGCTTTCCCCTTCACTTTCTGCCATGTTCTGAAGCAAGAATGCCCTTGTCAAATGCTGCCACTAAGCCCTGGACTTCTCAGCCTCTATGCACTGGATAAATTTTTCTTTATAAATGATCCAGTGTGTAGTATTCTCTTATAGCAAGAGGAAGGGAAATAAGGTAGAATTGTTTTTTTCTTACTGTGATGCTGGGGACTGAACCCAGTGTTGTTCTATTACTGAGCTACATCTCCAGCCCTCTTCTGAGGTAAGATCTAAGTTGCCTGGGCTGGCCTCAAACCTGTTATCCTTCTGCATGACCCGTCCAAATAGCTAAGATTATGAGCAGGCACAATCAGGCCTGGTGAATTTTTTTAATTAAAAATGGGTAACACCTCCCAAGAGGAAATAAAGAGAAAGGAAATGGATTACATACACCCAATTTTTCCTTTCAATGACTTAAGTAATTAATTAAGAAATAAAATTCCTAATCAGATTAAGTTTTCCCTGAGAAAGATCAATGGCACGGGTGTCCCAAGCCCAGCATGAGCCACTGCTATCATTTGGAGCCTGCGTGAAAGGCTTGGATCCCAGCTCTTGGGGCCTTTAGAATGTGGGGTTTAGTGGGCAGACTCCAGGCCATCATGGCTGTGCTCTTCAAGGGGAGCCCCAGCCCCTTCATCTTCTGTCTTTTTCACTTTCAGGCTATGAGCTGAGTAGCTTTTTGCTCTGCCACCGGCTCTCTGTCGTGATGCACTGCCTCACCGCAGGCCTGAAAGCAACAAGGCCAACTCACCACAGACTGAAACCTCCAAAACCGTGGGCCAGAGAAACCTTTTCTCTTTATAAGTTGATTATCTCGTGTATCTGTTACAGTAATGAGAAGGTGGTTAGTACAACTAGAAACAACAGAACCGAGGAAGTCGCTCCCTTCCATTGTTTAATTCTAAATAGCACACTTTGTCCATTCCTTCCTCCACTGTCCTAAGAGAGGTAGAAAATAAGGTGACAAAAAAACAGCAGGATACAGGTACAAATTTTCTGTGATGAGTCTGATCATTATGTATATCTAAAATGTACCAATAAAATCGGATTGAAAAAGGAAAAATAAACCACAGGAGGAGATCTCTAGTGGCACATGCATGTTAGATCTCCCAGCCTGACCTTTAGTCAGCTTCTTCGTACTCAAGCCTCAGCATGGGCTCATAAATATGTACTACGTGTCATGTATGTAATTACGAGCAGAGTGAATTCGGGGACAAGCATGCATGTTGAGAGCCCCTAAGGTAACTCAGGGGCTGTTGATCATAGAGATTCAGGAGTGGGCACTTGGGCTGAGGTACATATCCTTTAAGCTCTGAAAGCCTGACAGTGGCTGTTGTTGCTTTTTCAGTGTGCTATTGATATAGGGGAAATGCTAGGTGTCAGATACTCTACGTGCATGTTCCCCAATATCAAAGAATGAGTTCTAAGGGACAATGGAGGTTAGGAGTAGGAAAATTGGGGCCAGGGATATAGTTCAGCGATACAGCACCTGCCTGGCAAGTGCGAGGACCTGAGTTTAATTCCTGGTACCAAATTAGGTAAAACTAAAAACATTTTTTTAAAAAATAGGAAAATTTATTGGGAAAAGGAATGGGGAATAGGAATTGCCCTTGACAAATAAAAGGGGTCCTGAATGGGTTGCCAATGGACCCACTTCTCAGAGGAAGTTTTATAGAGTAAAATCATGAGGTGGCTATAACAAGGGTCAAAATTATGACTAACCAATAAGATTTCAAGGATAGTCACTTAGGTAACATTGATCCAATGGTAGCAAGGGTACATGAGTGACATCATTAACCTTGGTCAGTAATCTATAGTTTTAGTCCTGGTCTTAGTAAGTGGGGGAGGATGGCCCACTCCTAATGAGATAACAGGAAAGCCCAAAGGGTAAGACCAGTAACCTCAAACTTCTGTTGATCCCTTAGTGAAGCAGATAAATCTAGCCATTGTGACCTTAGTCTTCAGATGTGCCTCCAGCCACAGTCCTGATAGACTGCAGTACTTTTACTTTTCTGTTACCCCAACACCATTTTTCTGTCTTTGTCATAACATTTGTCAGCACAGACTTGCCCTGAGCACAACTTCCTGTGATCATCAAATGTAGCTACTCGCCACATGCTACCTGGTGTATACTTGTATCCATAGCTTGTCAAACACAAGAGCCTGGACTACATCTGCCCGTGTCATGGTAACATGACTAACATAGCAGCGAAATAAACTGCTTTAAAATGTAGTGGCTTACAACAACAGTTACCCTGTATTTATGACAAGGGATATTGGTTTCCCATTTGATGTAGTAATATTAAAGTAAATGTTTAAAGTAAGTCAGTTTAAGTGAAAAGTCAGCTGATTTTAAGAAAACATTCAAGTATACTACACCCATGGAAAGCAAGGTGTGGTGACACTCACCTGTAATCCAGCACGTGGAGGCTGAGAGAGTAGGAGGAAAAGTGAAAATCCTACCACGGCAATTGAACAGGATCCTGTCTCTATTAAAATAAAGTGAAGTGCAGATAAAGCTATGGAGCTAGCTCGTGGTACAGCGCTCCTGGGTTTCAGCCCCAGGATCAAAACAAAACAAAACAAACAACAAACCCACGGTATAACTATGGGGCAAAAGTACAACTAGTAGTTATTCAATAACTGAAGTTTAAAGGATATGGTTCTAAGCCGGGTGTGATGGCGCACGCCTGTAATCCCAGCACTCGGGAGGCTGAGGCAGGAGGATAGTCGAGAGTTCGAGGCCAGCCTGGGCTACAAAGTGAGCTCAAGTCCAGCCTGAACTGCAAAGCGAGACCCTGTCTCAAAAAGGCCAAAAAAATAAATAAATAAAATAAAAGAACATAGTTCTAGTTAAACACTGTTTAAAAGACAAAAATTTAGTTGGACATGGTGGCGCATGCCTTTAATTCCCACACCTGAGAGACTGAGGCAGAAAGATCACTGTCAGCTGAAGGTCAGCCTGAACTAGATAGCAAGTTCAAGTCAGTCTGAACTACAGAGTAAGAGTCTGTCTCAAAAGTAATACATACTTACAAAGAAACCCTCACTTGACCCCACAGACTCTTGCAGCTAGATCCTATTTCCTTACTTCTTTAAGCAAAGCTTAGAGTAAACGTACATATGTCTTTACCTCCAATTCACCACTCTGACTAATCCAATCTGACCACTGGGTTGATTCTTCAATGCAATTGTTCCTCTAGGGAGCTTGCACAGCCAAGCCCAGGGGATGTCCCAGACCACATCTCCGCTCCTTTCAGTTTCAGGCATTGGGTATTTTATTCAAACAATGAGAAAAGCAACTAAAACACTTATCAAACACAGGTTTCCCTAGTGACTATCCCACTACTTTATTTTCTTCATAGAACTGACAGCAATCTCCAATTATCTTGTTTGTCTATGTCTGTACTTGTTTATTATCATATACTGGCTCATGTATGCCCGGTGCTGAAAATAGCATTGTGCACATAGTAGGTCCTCAACAAACCTGTGTTCAGTATAATGAATGAGAGCTAGATGGAGACTAGACTAGGGAAGATCTTACCAGCTCTGGATCATACGAAAGTATTTAGGGATTTTAATCAGAGACACAAAGAGATCAGACTTGGCCATTTTAAAAGATTGCTTTGGGGCTGGGGCTATAGCTCAGCAGCACCATGATTGCCTAGCATTTTGGAGCCCATGGGCTCAATCCCTAGCAATGCAACAGCAACAACAGTAATAAAAAAGATCAGTCTGCTAGTGGGAAAAAACAGATGAGAAGGGCACCAAGGGAAACTACTGCAGTGGTCCAGGAGAAAGATGATAATGTTAAATTAATAACACGCACGAAGCCCTTGGCATTTAATGGTACGGAACAGAGGGAAACTGAACAACACAGCAAGCGAGCAGGTGGGCTGCTTGGGTTAATACGTACAACTAGGGGTCTGCGAGGCAGAGGGATGTCTGTATGCCCCGGAATCTTTCAGCTGCCAATCTTGTCCTCACGTGACAAATACTGCAATTCCTTATGCTTCTCAGGTTGGGTTTTATGCTAGTAATTTATCTTGCATGTACATCTGCATTCTTCTGCCTGTGCCTGCTCTCATTGGGAAGCCTCTCAACTATGGGACCTGGTGAGTCACCTAACCTCTCTGAACTCATTTTTATTTTATCCGAGCACTCTGATATTTGTTCTGTCCATTGTCAGGATGACTGAATAAAGGTAAAGAAAATATTGTTAGGGGAGGCTGAGGCAAGAGGACTGCCATGAGTTTGAGGCCAGTTTGGGTTGCCTAGTGAGTTCAAAGCAAACCTAAACTGCATAACGAGACCCTGTCTCAAAAAAAAAAATTAAATTTAAATTAAAAAAAAAAACAAACCAAAATGAAACCATCAATAGGGGAAAGTGAGGAGAAGGTAGCATTGTTACTGGAGGCCAGAGTCTGGAGTTACCTGGCTGACCCTCAGCAGCAGCTCAAGCTGCAGAGACAAGACGCAGACACCGCTGAGGCACCACCCGAAGAGAAGGCCAGCCTTCCTTTGATCTGCCCTCCAGCCTCCCCCTCCAGCAGGAAGTCACCTCTTGGGGGAGCCTGAGCAACCATCTGTGGGGGTTACCTGCCTTTCCAGGGAAGGATGGCTCTGGCCACCACGGATTACTTTTACTTTTATGGTAATTGTTATTGTCTTTGATTGTTTGCAGTAAGGATTAAACCCAGAGCCTTCACTGAGCTACATCCTCAGCCTTTTTCTTTTCTTTTTTCTGAGACAGGGTCTTACTATGTAGTCTAGGCTGACCTTGAACTCACTATGTAGCTCAGGCTGGTCTTGAACTTGCGGCGTTCATTCCTCCTGCCTCAGCCTCCTTCGTGCCAAGATAACAGGGCATGTGAGCCACCACGCCCGGCCTTTTTCATTTTTTTATTTTGAGACAGGGTCTCACTAAGTTTCCCAAGGCAGGATTCAAACTTGTAACCCTCCTGCCTCACAGTGCTGGGATGTCAGGTGTGTGCCGCTGTGACAGCTATTATTTCTGTTAAGGTCCTTTTTGATCCTAACGTTATCAGAGTTTCTTCCAGACCTTACCCACCTCCTGAGATATCCAGGGCTTTGTGAGTGCCTATTGATTAATTGATTCCTTGCCCTCAACATACACATATACATAAATGCTTGGCCTCTGCTGTCTGGAAACTGACAGCTCAGACCTTGGCAAAAATTCCCCCAGTGCCCAAGGCACCCCCACCCCACACAAGATTCAGGGGAAAGGGTGGTATGTGGCTCAGGTTTCTCACGTGGATAGGTTGCTTCAGCACCTATAAGGAGTGCAAAGAATAAATGTTAAGAGCTGGCCAGTAACATCAATGGAGCAAAAGGAGGGTCCCAGGAAGTTCAGGAGCAGCTTCAAGAGTCAGAGCGCTGGGTCATCTGCGCAGTCCGGGATGGGAAATGCCAGGAAACAGCCTTGCCCGGTTCTCCAGGCACTTCCTGGCAGACTGGAAGATATCCACTGGCCTTTGGGACACATCCCATAAATGTGCTCTGGGGGAGTGAAACTCTTGGAATTTTACTACCAAAAATGGGAAGAAAAGAGTTCTATCAGTTAGAAAGACAAAGAACTTAACCTTGGACCAAAGGCAAATATGTCTATTTTGAGAAATTTTTAAGAAGATGGACTGAATACTGCAGAATTCTTCCTAATATACAAAAGACCTATTGCCCAAATTCATTCTCCCAGCAAATATTTATGGATAGCAGGTTGGCAACTAAGTCAGGCAATGAGTTTTGGACCAAAACAAAACTAGATTAGACTGTGGCTTTGCATCTACCCTGGCTGTGCAGCCAGGAGAGACTTAACCTCAGTTTTCCATTTATGAAAAAGGAATTAAATGAATTACCTCGTAGATCTCTGAAGATTAGAATGAGATTGTGTATGTGAGTACTTAGCATGCGAGCGGGACAAGGTGGCACACACCTATAATTCCAGCTTTCAGGAGGCTGGGGCGGGAGGATCATGAGTTTGTGGCCTCCCTGGGCTACAAGGTGAGTTTAAGGCTGGCCTGAACTACATAGGGAGACTTTATCTCATAGAACAGTCACTGGGGATAAAGCTCAGCGGCACAGTGCCTACCTGGAAAGTGCAAGGTCCTGAGTTCAATTCCTGGCACCAAAAACTAAAAATATAAAACAAAAAAAAAAGTACTTAGCACAGTCTGGGTTCTACTGAGTAATCAGGATGTGGTGGTAATTCACTTTACTAAGATGCATATGATTTGCATGACATTTTTCGAAGCACTTTTCCTTATACCAGTTTGCAGGAGGTCACATCTGCTGCTTGAGGCAGGTCAGGGAACATTGATTTTGTTTCTGCTTATGCATCTAGCTCTCTGCTAAAGCTCAACAGTTATTATCTTGTTGGTTTCACTTATTCAATAAATATTTGAGTGTCTATTCTATGCCAGGCTGTTCATGCACTGGAGATAAAGTAGTGAACAAAGGAGATAAAAATTCTTGCCTTTCACAGAAGACTCACATAATGAGAGGAGACAGCCAGGAAGTATAAGTCAAGTGAATTTTTATGTTTATGATGTCCTAAGGGCCAGGGATATAGCTCAGTGGCACAGTGCCTCCCTGGCAAGTGCACGGTCTTGAGTTCAATTCCTGGTACCAAAAAAAAAAAAAAATTAACTTATCATGTCCTAAAGTGCTTAATGAATATTGGCTCCTAATCTATGAGGAAGGTGCTATTATATTTACCCCATTTTATAGATGAGAATACTAGAGGACATAGGCATCAGAAATCATTTGCCCGAGGCCTCACAGCTAAGAAAAGCTGGGTTTGGGATTCAAAGCCAGGAAGAGTGACTCAAGTCCTTGCTCTTAATTACTACTAAATCAAGGTGTGAAAAGTGCTCTGAAGAAAGTGAAGCAAGGGCTGGAGGTACAGCTCAGTGGGCTAAGTGCTTGCCGCCGAGCACTAGGGCCCTGAGTTCGATCCCCGGTCCCGGAAAAAAAAAAAAAAAAAGTGAAGCAAGGGGAAGCGGGGGACGTGGGTGACAGGAGAGTGTTCTCTGTACAGCAGGGCAGGCAGGGCCTCTCCAAGGAGCCACATCTCACCAGAGAGCTGCAGGAGGTGGGGGAGAGATGCAAGAAGATACCTAGGAGAAGAGCAAGCACAAAGGCCCTGGGGCGTGGGGCTGCCACAGGGAGGCCTTTGCGAAGGAAATGACGAGTCAGAGAGTGTAGCTGTGTTTCACTGAGATGGAAAAAGATTGTGGGAGGAGCAGGTTTGTGAGGGAAGGTCAGGAGATGAGTTTGGAGATCTCTCATCATTATTCAAGTGGGAGTGGCTTGTTCCAGAGGACTTGGAGGTGCTGGTAACTCACCTCGGGTCTGCGAACTCTTACTTTATCACGTCTGGCATTCTCCTAGCTGCAGCTGTTAGGTTCTGGTAGTCCTGTTCCCTGACCCCAAGGAGTTTTGCAGGAGAAAGGGATGAGGTGATGCAGAGTGTGACAGAAGAGACATGCAGAAGACAGTAACTGAGGCCAGAGGTTTCCATGGTGGTAAGCAGCAACTGTTTAAATGTGAAATGTAGCAGGGCATGGTGGTGTGAGCCTGTGATCCCAGCACTCGGGAGACAGAGACAGGAGGATCGCCATGAGTTCAAGGCCAGCCTGGGTGCTACATAAGCGAGTTCAAAGCCGGCCTGCACTGCATAATGAGACTGTGTCTCAAAAAATAACTAAATAAATAAATGTGAAATGCAGAAACAAAAACAAAAACAAAAAAACAAACAAAAGGAAATGCTGAGAAGGGACCAATTCTTTGGAAAAGCAAATAATGTGGAAAAGGTGCGGCCGTGTGGTGGAGCGTGTTGGGGACGGTGTGAACACTCTGACCACCGAAACAGGCGATAGTTTGGATCTTAAATGTCCCTTAAAGGTCCATGCACTAAGGGCCTGGTCCTCAGGGTGGTGTTAGTGAGAACTTAAGATCACAGGTCTTAAGGGTGGGAGGACAGGGTAGGAACTTAAGAGGCAGGAGGTCTTTAGGTCACTGGTGGCTGCCCTTGAAGTGGGCTCTGGGATCCTGCCCCCCCCCATCCCTCCCTTTGCTCTCTGGTCACGATGTAAGTGGTTTTGCCTGCCTCACACTGCCACTGTGATGTCCTATCTTGCCACAGGGACCCCAGGCATTGGAGCCAATTGATCATGGACAGGAGCTTCAAAACTGTAAGGCAAAATAGCTCTGGTATTTTGTTACAGTAACAGAAGACTAACACAAATGGGAAGAAGGCCCCAGAAGCTCAGGATTCTATCTAGGCAAGACCTCCATCACAAGTTGCCTGAGAATCCACACATTTCCACTGTGATTGTTCAAGGTCCCCAAACTAGGTATCTCCCCGGAATTGGCACATGCAACGGCAGTCTCCCCAACATGCTGCTGCTAGGTGTCTCTAAATATGCCCCAACTGGAAGTCCTCTTCTACCCCGAGTCCCAGGCATGCTCTGCCTGTGGTAGGATTCCACAATGCCAAGCCTGAGAGTAGAATCCATATACCCAAAATGATTTACTAAGAAGTGCTCCTGAATGAGTGAGAGAAGCAGAATAAAGGATAATAGGCCTCCAGGGGCGAGTACAGACCAAGTCCCACAGAAGGTGGGGTCAGCCTGATCCTGCAGGGGAGCTCTGAGTGTATATCTTGGAGTTAGTCATGCACCAGGAAGAAAGGGAATGGGCTTTCACACGCCTGTACTAGTTGGTCTCTGGCTACTGGCTGAGGAGGTGAACTCATAGGTGCTTTTGCATAGGGAAAGGGAATCTAGTCGCCAGAGATCAGGCCCTGGAACAGTCACAGGTGCGGGCTATTAGGAGTATCCGCACACAGAAGCCAAAGGAGGGGAGTTAAGAACCATAGAAAGGATGGCAGGACCCGGGGTGGTGGGGCATACCTGCAGTCCCAGCAGTTGGCGGGGTGGAGGCAGCAGGATCACAAATTCAAGCCCTTTGCCTGAATAACTTAGCAAGACTTCATCTCCAAATCAAAACTAAAGGGCTGGGGATATAGCTCAGTGGAATAAGCGCTTGCCTAGCAAGCACAGGGTCCTGAGTTCAATCCCCAGTACCGCAAAAAAAAAAAAAAAAAAAAAAATCAAAACTAAATATGGGCTGGGGACATAGTTCAGTGAGAAGGTTCACTCCCCTAGAGAACACATGTGCACACAGGGCCGCACATACATGCATAAACACACACAAAGGCACTTGAGCAGGGCCCTGGTAGTGCCCAGTACATGTGCCCCCCTGATCTCAGGAAATGGCATTGTCATCCTGCTAGTTGCTTGTTGGCAATACTTTCAAAATATACCCAGAATCAGTCAAGCTTTCTCTCCTTCTCTCTACTTCTTTCTCTCATAATTTAAAAACATTGTGGTAAAATACACATAAAATTCGTCATTCTAACCATGTTTACTTTGGTCCTGGGATTGAGCCCAGAGCCATGTGCATACTGGGCAATCACTGCTGTCACATCCCCAGCCCGTTCATAAAATTTTATTTTGAAACAGGATGTTGTGGTTTGTGTCTGGATGTCCCCCCAAAGCCTCATGCAGTCATGGGGTGGGCTTCTGGAGTTTACGATTGATCCATAGTCCAATGCTGGGATTATAGGTGTGAGAGCTATCCTCACTCTGGGGCGGGGAGCCTGCATACAATATAAGAGAGGGAAAAGAGCTTGCTCCTCCGCATTCCTCCCCTTTTGCTCTTGTTGCTTTTGCTGTTTTCCACCGCCATGAACTGTTGCCCTCCGCCATGTGCCACTCTGCATCAGAGCCAGCCAAGTATGGACTGAAACCTCCACAAACTGTGAACTAAGTAAACATTTTCTTCCTTAATTTTGGGTGTCAGATATTTTGTCTCAGCAATGAGAGAAAAGTAACCAAGACACAGGGTCATGCTGGTCTTGAACCTGCGGTCCTCCTGTCCTCCTACCACAGCCTTCTGAATAATCAGGATGACAGATGTGTGACACCATGCCTGGCATCCCTAGTCCTTACCGTCTGGTGGTATTAATGACCTCCACATTGTCATGCTACTGTGCAGGCGTCTGTCCACAGACTGCTTTCATCTTGCAAAAGTGAAATTGTACCTATTAATCATTTTGCTTATCTATTCATCTGTCCCACTTTTCAGCTACTATGAATAATGCTGTTATTGCCCAGCATGGTGCTTAAGCTACATAATGAGTTCAAGACCAACCTGCTGAAGATAGTGAGACTATATATATATATATGGCAAATAATGCTGCTATGAACGTGGGTGTATAACTAGCTCTTCAAGTCCCTGCTTTCACTTCTCTTGGGTATACACACAGAGGTAGAACTGCTGGATCATATGGTAATTCTATCATTGTATTATTTATCTTGAGTGACACAGAGTAATTGTACCTGATTATAGGGTACAGTGTGATGATTCCATGCATGCATACAGTGTGTGGTAATTCTATTATAAACTTTCTTAGGAACCACCATGCTGTGTCACATAGCTGATGCACCATTTCACATTCTCAGGGACAATGCACAAGGGTTCCAGTTTCTCCATATCCTCACCCATACTTTTATTTTTTTCTAATCTATCATTTCTTGCCCTCTTTACAATGACCAGGGCTGGGAGTGGTGGCGCAGGCCTGTAATCCCAGCACTCGGGAGGCTGAGGCAGGTGGATCATTGTGAGCTCAAGACCAGCCTGGGCTACAAAGTGAGCTCAAGGCCAACCTGCACTGCAAGTGAGACCCTGTCTCAAAACAAAACAAAACAAAAACCACGATGACCAACCCAAACCAAGCCATTCCAATGTTTACCTGATTACAACAGAGTGCAGCGGACCTGCCCACTTCTGCTCTGGTTCTCAGTCTGCTCTCAACACCATTCCTCTCTCAAACCCTACAGTGGCTTCCTGCTCTCCCACTCAAAGCACAAGCCAAGGTTCTAACAGTGGCCTATGGGGTGCTACCAGCCTCCCATGCTCTGACTCATTTCCTACTCTCTCAATACTCCAATCACATAGGCATTTTTTCCTCTTCCTTGTAATCTGTTGCCCCAGGCATTTGCCATGTGTTCTCTACTAGAAACCTGTCCCACACACACTGCGCTGTAACTTGTACCATCACTTCTTAGAGTCTTTGTTCAAATATTTTTCCCTAAGGTGAGGTCTCTGGGCTTTCTTGGTGCTGCCCCATCCTCATCCAGGGGCACCAGGTAGGAGGAGAGTGTAGCAGCTCAGTGTCAAGCGCTTGCCTGGCATGCATGAGGCTCTGGGTGTGATCCCAGCACTGCAAAAGAAAATTCTCTGTCCTGTGCCTGGGGAGAAGAACCCTTACAGAATGTGTCTCCTCCACTTTCTTGCCCTCAAGCTTGTGGTTGGTTTGGTGGGTGCACATCAGGAGATGAAGGGCAGGAGAGAGGTGCTGGGTATTGTTTTCCTGCAATCTCCCGGGTGTCTAATCCTCAACTGCAGCTGCACCGAGGGGGGTGCTTCAACGCCTCCCCCTCCCTGATGGCATATCCTCTCTTCCCCCTTTAGTCTCCAAGTAGCAATGCCTTCCTGGGGTTACTGTGTTTGGTGCCTCAACACCCCTGTTGTTTCCCTGAGCTCTGCTGTTTCTCTAGTCCTTCCCATGAGGACTTGAACCATCGGGCTGGATCTTGTTCCTGTTAGACCCATTTCCAAACCCAGCTGCTGTTGGTGAACCTGTACTTTCCTGTCTTTGTTCTTCACATAGTGCACATGAGCATCTACAGCTGCACATTTACTGCACTTAACTGCTTACCCCCCCCACACACACACTCAAGAAAGGCGAGTTCAGTAGTGCAGGGACGTTTGTCTATTTTGTTCACCATTATGTGCCCTGTGCTTGGCACCCAGCAGGCTGTAAGCAAACTTAACTGAACTTCAAATCTGAAATTCATTCAGTTCAACGAATGAATGAGTGAACGACTAAGGGAGCTACGAAGAAGCGAGCGAAGCGAGCCAGGTCGCAGAAGAGCTGAGTGCCGGGGAAGGACACGGAAATGAGCTGGCTGCACAGCCCTCCAACCGGGTGTTTACTTAATTAGGGCTGCGTCCTGAGGCTCATTTGTGTTTAACTGTCCACCTAATGGTTTGGCTGGCTCCTGGCCGGCTGGGGGATCCTGCGAGGCAAGGATAGACGTGGCCACCCTGCCCCACCTGAGCCTGAGCCATCCTGCGACCTCCCCTTGGGCACAGGACACCCAGCAGGACTTGGGGGGCATGGAGCTCTCCATCTGGCTCTGGCTTTGCACGGTGCCCACCTCCCACCTCCAGCTTCTGGGACCACACTGTGTCGCTGGATTGCTGGCTTTACCCTCAGCCGTGAAATTGAAGGATTCTGATGCTTCCTATCCTCATACTTGAGGGATGTGGGAACACTAGACAGGAGAGGATCACTGGTGAGGGAGAGAAGGCCAAATGACCCGGATCTTGGAGCAATAGTACCAGGCAAACTGGGCCCTTGTTCTGTGCCAGGTACTAAATGTAGTGTTTTTTTTTTTTAAACGTGTTCATTTGTTTAATCTCCCCTACAAGTATTAATTCATTTCATCCTAGTATAGTATTTTGGAGGGTAGGTGTCATTAACAGCACCATTGACATCAAAACAAAACAGAAAAAAAAATAGCGCCATTGACAGTTGGAGGACTGAGGTAAGTGGCGGGGCCTAGTTTTGAAACCAGGAGGCACAGAGTCCAGAGCTGGTGCTAGGAAAGAGAAGCCTCTGGTCATGGAGCAAAGACCCACTGTTTAGCCACTGGCCTGTTGGTGGGAAGGTGGGGTCGGTTACCAGGTCAGTCCTTGAAGGCCACAGTCTATAATTAAACAGTGCAATTCTGAAAGGTTGAGGCAGGAGGGTTGCAAATTCAAGCTCAGCCTGGGCAACATAGCCACTTAGCAGGACCCAAATATCAAAATAAAATTTTTTTTTTTTAAAAAGAGTTGGGGTGGAGCTCAGTAGGAAGGCCCTGGATTCAATCCTTCCTCCTGCAAAGACAAACAAAAACTGAGAAACAGTTCACTCCTCCTTCAAACCCTTAAATGTGAGCTGGGGAGAAGA
>PVLD010021193.1:0-13180 GCA_004027595.1 Dinomys branickii | reverse complement strand
ACCGTTTCATCTCCACAGTTTTATATCCCGGGAAGGGTGTGGGAGAGCTGCCTTCCAAAGCAGAATCGCGCTTACATACAGTATTTCAAACCAATAAGAACTGGTTTTTAAGAATTGCCATTATTTACACCTCACATAAAGTTGAGAACGCATTCCTTATGGGGTGCGGGGCGCTGGAGATTAAGGGACTCATACCTAATAACCATTCCCGTATCTCAAACCCTTCGGCACTACTGTGGCTTCCCAGCTCAGTGCTTTCTTTCCTAGCTTCCATTTGTTCAGTTCGGAAACGGAAATAACGATTCTCCAAGTTGTAGCAGATCGGTAACGAGGTCCCCGGGGACCCACGTCCAGTGTGAATTCTCGGGTCCTCCCGGCGGGCGAGCATGGGAAGTGGAGAAAGAAGCCGAGGGTAGCCTGCGCTGTAGTCGGGTGTGGAGGACACGCCCGGCCTCCACCAAAGCTCTGGACAGCAGAACGCCTCCAGGAGCACGAACTGGCAGCCTCTGCTTTCAGCCGGGCTCAGATTTGTTTGTTCTCCCCGCTCCCCTGTAGCCGCTGGGCAAGGAAACGCTTGTCTTTCTGTGCTGAGGAGGCTGAGGAATGGAGTGGGTTTTTTCCCCTTGGAACCCAGAACCTGTGAGAGGGGCTGAGTCTCTACCGCGAGCAGCTCGGACTGGCGGCGGGAAGTAGGGAGGACACGCGCAGTTTCGCCAGCTGCCTCTGCACGCCAGCCGCGGCCCCACCTGCGAGGGGGCGGGCCTAGTGACGCAGAGCCAATCAGCACCTGCCTGGGCTCACCTGGCCTCCTCCTTCAGGCTCCTGCGAGTCGCGGTACTCAAAGGGGCGCGAGAGCTTAGCTGTGCAAGTTCCTGCCATCGCGGCAGCCTTTTCACCTCGCGCTGTCCAACCATGGGTTTCCTCAGTGGGCCCCTCGCGTCCTTCTTCCTCATCCTCCACCAGGTACTCCTCTGTCCAGCCCTTGCCTACCTGATCTGCTCTCTGGAGGGCGGGTGGGGTCCGCGCGTGGCGGTAGCGTCGAGGACAACGCGGGGCTCTGATCCTTGCGGTCAGAGTGTTCCCGGAGGCTCGGTAAGGACTCCCCAGCATGGGGTGTGTAGGGCCACGCAAGTCAGTAACCGGCCTCCCTCTTCTCCCCTCGGGCCTCAGGCACAGGTTTGCTGGCTGCTTTGCGCAGCCTCTCAGCCTTGCCGGGCGGGCTTCGGGGAGGCTGGAGTGACCTTGGAGACGGGAGCTGGAGAGGTGCAGCCGGGCCCGGCGCTGGAGAAAGGTAAGACCACCCCCCTCTCCCGAGCCGCCCCGGATGGGTCCGCTGTGCGGGCGTCCGCACGCGGTCCTCCACGTTGTATCCCGCGCGAGGGGTGGCCAGGGAACTTTGGGTTCCTGACGGTGCGGGGGACTTTAGGCACCATCTCAGATCCCGGGAAGGCGCGGAAAGCACATCTTAGGGGCTGTGGTGGCTGACCGAGAAGCCTGGACAGCGTAGCGCTCTCAGAAGTCCAGCCTTTCCTTGCCCCGCAGCTTCTGCTTGCCTTGACCCCTCGGGTCGGGCGGCTGGGGCCCCTCACTCAGCCCAGACGCGGAAAGCTGTCTCCGGTTGGTCCCAGCGGAGGAATGCGCCGTGCACATTCCTCTCCCACCCCCCGCGCAGGTGTGGGGATGAGCGGTGCCCCGGGCAGCCCCCTTCGCCTTGTCGGGCCCCTTTGTGAACCGTGCTTTGTGTCTCCGACTGACAGATCGGGTCTGTTTCTCTTCTCCGCGCTCCCCTCCCCGCCCCCCTTCTTCCCGGGCGGCTGGAATGCTCTCTTAACCCTGGCCTTCCCGGAGGGCCTGCGCCCCTGCTGCCTGCAAATAGCTTGGCACACCTGGGCTGGGGCCATTTCGCAAGGTGGACACCCCTGGTCCTCCAGCGTCTTGAGAATGGGACGTTAGTTAACGTGGGTGGCGGGTGGTGTCCCAAGCCATCAAGCCTTGGGCTATGGGGAGGATGTATGCGAGAGATCAAAGCACGTTTTTGATCTTCCAGTTACTCACTCACCCCCTCGAGTTCAAAAACTTTAAGAGTGGGGGGTCACTTTGGTGCAGAGAACCAGTGCGTCATGAGACTCAGGCAGCTGTGGCCGGGGGAAGTCTCCTCCCGAGTGGAGAGGACAAGGGCAGTTCTCACAAGGGATCAAACTCAAGTTCTTAAAGGGGTGTAATCCAGGATCCTTGGGTGGAGTTCCAGAAAACTTACGTTTGCATTTTGCTGGCGAGGAGATCTGTGGTTTACCTGCCTTTTAAAACAACCGTTGCCACCTAGCATTTTTCTAGGGCTTCATCAACACGCTCCTTACCCTAGGTTTGGTACAAGTGCCCGCAGCGTGAACGTGGGGTTTCAATGCCTAGGGGACAGAATAGCTTGTCTTTGTCTCTCCAAAAGAGGATTGAGGGCCTCAAGTCTGTGGAAGCCTTTTTTCTGTTTTTAAATTTTTTTCCCAAATAACTGCAGATTGACAAAACAATTAACACCCAAGCAAAGCCAGGCTCCTTAAATCCTTGGCAGTAGGGAGCAGAGTAGAGGCATTAAAGAGGCCATGCCTCATAAACTTTAAATTCTTGCACATGGGTTTATTACTGACTGGCTAACAAACTGCAACTGAGCCAATCTGTAAAAATGTTAACTCAGGCTGGGCCCCAAATCCAATTCCGGCTCCCTGAGGAAGCTTTATTGCTAACCAGACAGCCAGAACTAGCTCTACTTCCCCATTGTCAAGTTCTCTGCTATAGTCTGAGAGTGGACCGTGGTTTTGAGTGTTGCTAGTGCCTTACCTTTCTTACTGAAGTAGAAAACGCCAGATTAGCTGTTACTTCACTAGGCTCGAGGTTGTTGGGGGGAAGCAGTGATCAGGTTTTCGATTTCATGGCTGAGTTCGTGAGTGCTTCCCGGTGACGTCAGGCATTTTAAGCCTTTTGAGGAAATTCAGCTTTCTCGAATGTCTGGTTTAATGCTTGTGAAAACTGAGTTTGTGCCAAGGACACACCTGGGTTATAAAACAAAGTACGGGTTAATCTGCTGGCTCACCCTGAGTCTCCCTGCAAACGTGACTGGGTCTTAGAACAAGCTTTTGTGAGAAGTCTGCCACTTTGTTTTTAAGTAAAAGCAAGTTTCTGGACCCAGTAGGTGTTAGTAAACTGAGAGTTCCCAAGCCCCAAGTGTGGTGCTTGGTGCCTGTAGTCCCAGAGGCCAAATGACTGCTTAAACCCAGAACTCAGGGGCCAGCTTGAGCAGAATAATGGGATCTTTTTTAAAGATAAACTTAAAAGTTCAAAATAAATACGTTGAAACTCTTACACACACAAAAAAATGGGTTTTTCCCCCTTGGTCTTCATCTGCTGATACATTTCTACCTCCCACTTCAACCTCCCATTTTTAAAACTTGCCTCCTCCCCAGCCTGGATCCAGCCAGGTTGGAAGGGTTAGCCTGTGGGCACAGGCAAACTCTCACATTTGGCCAAGCCCCACAGCAGTTTCCATGCTACTCAGAACAATTGGCCTTGTTGTCTGCCCCTGGGTTATGAATATTACGATGCCTATGAAGTCGAGCTCAAAGACGTGATCTGATATAATTAATGCCTTGTTTGTACTGGCATCTTCCTCTTGAAAGCCCTTCTGAAACTCTGAGCTTGAGTTTGCTTTATCCTCCTAACATTCTCTTGAAGCAGGTAAGGTAGATAATAAACAACTTCAGCTCTTAATCCCCGATGGAACTTCAGAAACCCTGTAGCCCAGCCCTGCCAGAAGTTTTAAAGGTGGAGAAACAGAGGCACATCTGGGTTGAACAGCTCATAAACTTCCTTTGAGGCTCACGAAGACTAACAGTCACTGTATTTGCATGAATTATAACAATCTTGGGACGGTTAGTCCATTTTACAAAAGAAACCTAAGTGGTTGTGTCTCAAAATCATTGTTGTAGTGACCAGATGGGATTTGAATGGATCTTTAGTTTCCCCCCAACCCCCCCCCCTTTTTTTTGAACTGGGGATTGAAACATTAGCTAGCTACATCCCAATCCCCTATTTATGTTTTATTTTGAGACAGGGTCTTGCTAAATTCTTTGTGATCCTCCTGCCTCAGCCTTCCAGACTACTGAGATTACAGGTGTGCACCATCATACCTGGCTTCCCTGAAATTATTTACTACCAGAAAGTAGGAGATGGACCGAAGGAAAAAAGTAGGATGCTGAACCCTTGAACCACAACCACCGCTAACAATCTGATCTCAACCCCCAAGAACACAATCTAATCTCAACCCCCAAGAACCTTAGTCATTTATTGTAGGGTTTTCCTGAGACATGCCCATAGGGGGAACTAGCTTGGAGATAGTTTCTATTAGTCCTAATGTGGGACCCTGACTAGACCAAGAATAAGGTTAATCTGCAGGGAAGTAGAGCAGGACTGTCCAACCCCGCTGTCTCCGTCTACAGCTTTCAAGTTGGTCTGGAAATGAAGACAAAGGAGAGGCCCATGGAGGAGGGAATTTGCATGGTATCAGCAGCATGATTAAAATGCTTATCTAGGGGCTGGGGATATAGCTCAGTGGAATAAGTGCTTGCCTGGCAAGCACAAGGTCCTGAGTTCGATCCCTAGTACCGCAAAAAAAAAAAAAAAAAAATGCTTATCTAACAAGCACAAGGCCCTGGGTTCAATTCCTAGGACTACCAAAAACAAAAACCAACAGTGAGTGACCCATCTATTCTTAATGGCAAGTAATTGAGAGTCAACTTAATGACTCTCAAAAAGATCCAGATTTCCTCATAGTCCCTCAGCAGATTCGAGGGACCCGTAGCTTTTGGGTAAGATCGAAGGCTAACTGTAATCATTAGCTTTGGTAGGAAGCTTCAGAGTTCAGTAATTAACCTGACTGAGTATGAATTAACTTCAAAATGGGTTATGTTTGCTGGGTGTGGTGGCACATGCCTGTAATCTCAGCCACAGAACCTCAGCCGCTCCGGAGCCTGGATAGGAGGATGGCAAGTGGAAGGTCTGTCAGGGACCCCTGCAGTGAGTCCCCAATTTCCTGCAAGACATTATGGTGCACGGTAAAAAGAAGGACCAAGAGATGAAATGGCAGTGCATGGGGATCTGGGATGACCAGTTGTACACAGGAGCGAAAGGCCACAAGAAAGCCAGAACCTTGGTACTTGTTGACCACATTTACATTGAGGAAAATGGTGAGGGGAATATTGGAGGACTCAGAGGAAGCCATGCGGATCTTTATGTTGACCAGGATGATGAGGAGAGACAGCAGGTAAATAAAGAATAATGTCCTTTCCCTAAGGTGAAACCCTTTTTTAATGATTATTTATTCTCAAGGAACCAGGATGTCTTCAGCTGATGTAATCTTGCCCTGGCACTGGACCCGTGAGGCCTCAACTGACCAGAGGCAAACAGAGTTATGTTTCTGCATAACATAGCCAGCCTGAATAGTAGGCCTCGACAAGCCCTAATCACAATTTTAATTATGAAATTATTTTTCCCCCAAAATTACATACAATGGCCCTCAACAGGTCCCCCTTTGTGTTTATTTGCTTGTAGAACTTGAATCATCATGACCTGTGGCTGCAATGTCTCTAGATGTTGTTTGGCTTGAGCTCCTCTGTGCCAGATTAAGAAGAAAGCAAGGAGACAATTCTATTACTCTTAGCACTGTAATATAAAACCAGAAGTGAGCCTTGAGATAATGAAAAGGATTAAATTGATCAAGCATCTCAGAAAATTTATCCCAGTGTTGAATCTGATCATCAAAATTAGCAGTCTGGGCTGGATGTGGTTGTGCATGCCTATAGTCCCAACAACTCAGGAGGCTGTGGCAGGAGGACTGCTACGAGTTCAAGGCCAGCCTGGGCTACATAGTGAGTTCAAGGCTACTCTGAACTACACAGTGAGGTTCTGTTTACACAAAAAAAAAATATTAGCAGTTTGTTGGGGCATAGATTAAACTTACTTTTGGAGGACATCAAGATCCATAGTTATTTTTGTGCATTTTTCCTTACATATACTTTTTAACACATTCCCATGGATGGCTAGATGGATTATAAGGTAAAGGAGTAATGCAAAATTGAGTGACCTCATAACGGTGCTTGAGGCTTTGCTGTAGCTGTAAACTTTCAATCTGACCTCCCATCCAGAGAACAGTAGTCTCAAGCAGACTTATTTGGAATTACAGTTTAGCATCTGTAGAACGTGTTCACCGGCTATTATCAGACACCTCAGTCCAATCATCAACAAAATGTGCAGTTTGAACTAAATGGGCTTAGGGGCTGGAGATTTAGCTCAGTGAAATAAGCGTCTGCCTGGCAAATGCAAGGTCCTGAGTTCAATCCCCAGTACTGCAAAAAAAAAAAAGGTGAACTGAATGGGCGAGAGCCACTGATCCAACCAGGACACTGGAGATTGAGACACTACACCAGCAAAATCAATCCAATCCTGCGCTTCACCCATTGCGTAAAGCGCGTAATCAGCATCTGGACCAGCAAGGAAATGGGAGAAGGATACCAGGGTTCTGTTAAATTTACTGGATGCCATAATCCAGGTATGCGCCCCATAACGACAACTGAATGAGAAGCTGACAATTGACTAGAATGGATACAATGGTTGAGATAGCAGTTAAAGCATGGAAAGGAAGTCTTACTCCAAACCACGTCCCCATAAAGAAGTACCTAAGGATCTATACACAAATGTTAGTACTTAAAAGTTTAAATCTAGTTAGGGTCAGTGTAACTTTTCATTCTTTTTTTTGTTGTCTTTTTGAGACAGGGTATCACTATAGAGTTCAGGCTGGCCTCAAACTTGCAGTAATCCTCTTGCCTCAGCCTCTCAAGTGCTGGGATTAGAGGTGTACACCACCATGCCTGGTCTAGGGCCAGCACTTTTATTTATGACAAAATGGGAATAAGGGGGATGTAATCCCCATCCAAGCCAGGTGATATTTTTCACTGGAAGAGACTGGATTGTATGATCTGGAGACCCACTGAAGGACAGTGGTCCCCAGCTTCCACCTTCTCCCACACACATGCCGTGTGGGGCCCAGTCTAAAATCTGTACTTATCTATCTTGTTACCCACGTTTGTCTTTCTACAAGTTTCCCACTGGGCCGCATGTCCTTCATAGAAATGAGGAAAGAATACATTGCACTGGCACACTGGCAAGTCAAGTTGAGACTCGTAAGTATAATTTCCATAAAACGGTATCAAGCCCAGCGTAAGAACTACTATCTGATCTTTCATATAGGCCACCCAAGACTGAGATCTGACTGTGAAGCAAGGATGAAGAATATTATCTAGCACAGTGACACACACGGGTGCATGAACAAAATTAGAAGTAAGGTTTATCAAAGTCTGGGCCTCTATAAAGGTAATAATTTGCGGTCCAGGCAAAACTCATCTCTGGAAGGGTTCTATCTAGCGAATGAAAAATCTCTGCAGACTAGTCCATCTAGGTAACCAGTCGTGGGTGGAGGGACTACATACTGGGCAGGCCTGATGGCAGTCAGGGCCAACAAGATGTTAGCTGGGGTAGGGGCCAAACTCTGGTGATCTGTCAGATGGTGAGCCTCGTGCACGGTCTCTTCCAGATTTCTCCAGATGATCAGTTGAGGGTACCATCTTCCCACTGGAGCTGGGCAAGGAATTTTGGTGATTTTTGGCCTCAGTGTCGTGCAATGTATTGGGCTGTCTGCCTGCAGCTCCAGCGAGTGTCAGTCATGGTCTCGGTGGCGACTTGCTGACGTGGAAGGCTCAGTTGAAGCCCACATCACAGTGGCCCAGTGTTGTTGTATGCTTCCCCCAGAGTGCTCTGTGGTCATATGCATCAGGATGGCAGCAGTCCTCCATTATCTATGGAAATCAAACCGTCCCCCATGTTATCAGCATAGCAGGGCCATTCCTTTGACCTGTCTAAAAATTGCGCCACAGACTTGGGGCCTGCAGGGGCCTGCAACGTTCTGCTAAAGAGGAAGATGTTGCCAATAAAGCACTGTGTGTGTGTTTGTGTGTGTGAGAGAGGGAAAGAGGGAGAGCAGGAGAGAGAGAGATAAGGATCCAGGAGCTGGGTTTAAAACTTAAAATTATATAAGTTAGCAAGTCCAATGGCATTCTGGGGAGACAACTAGGTTCCCTCTTTTTGTTTTATCAATTGTTTTATGATTAAATGAGTTCTTTCTATTACGGCTTGGCCTTGAGGATTATAGGAATGATCTGCTAATACAAGCAGGTCCAGTATCTGTTTTTATGGTCTTGGGAACTCAGTGCTGCAAAGGTGGATAAACAATGTTGATGTACGTGATGGGCCCATTGCGGAGCAATGAATTTAACTATTATAATTTTATCTGGATGTCAAGTACTTGGAAATATCAAGTACAGCCAGAGGACTGTTATTTTATCAGTTGGGTTGTTTCGGTAGCTAAATCTGTAGAATATTAACAGACAATACTTACATAGTTTACAGAGAAAACTTGATCAGGAGCCACACATAATCCATTAGCATGACAATCATGACATTTTTGTAACACATTTAAATGTTTATCTTGGTATAGAACAGAGTGACATGTATAACATATATATCGTATAAGTTTTTTAAAGGCTGTTATTTGACTGGTAATCTCATGTTGATTTAACATATATCCTATAAGTAGTAGAACACAAGAGAAAGGCAGATAACTGAGTCTAAAAGAAGAAGTTTGACATTACAAATAATCCTGGTTTTACATCCTAGAAGAGTTGTACACCCAGATGGTATGAATATATTCTATACACCATGAAATTAGCAGTAATGAATATCATAGCTATATGGAAATATTTATCTCTTAATTTTGTTCCAAGGGCATCTTTTAATGAGACCTTATTATTTTATCTACAGAAAACCTAACCTTTTGATGATGACCAGTGTAAATATATCATAACAATATGTTTAGCAACATTTGTTGGGGTGTGTCTAGTTTCCTAAACTAGTTTTCTAAAGACTGGAATAATTTTTTTTTAGCAGTGCCTTATATTTGTATTTTATGTTGTCTTAAAGAGTTTTGGCATATCCATGCCCTCTTCCTTCACTAGCCTCTGGTTCTGTCACCTCTACACCTTGTGTCACCTACTCAGACCTTATTTTTCTGTTTGTGGGATCCCTCTCTAAGTAAGGCTTAACATAGTTTGCGCTAACATCAACTCCAGGAGTCCCAGTGTCAAGAGTCCCTGTACTTAAGCATTCCTCCCGTCTCAGCCTCTCCGAGCTGGGGCTATAGGTGGAACTCCAAGCCTGCGCCCTCACACCCAGCCCGGCCGAGGGAAGCAGGGAAGGGGAAGCCACTTTTCTCTTGCGTAGCTCTGTCGCTGGCCTGCTGCAGCCGCCTTATTTTCTCTGGCACAAGTCCCATGTCACCACCAACACTGTGTGGTGGCTGGAGACAACCGTACCGTCACTTGGGCACACTTCATAAGCCTCTAAAAATTCTGGACCAGGGAGTTTCTCTATAAGCCTCACCTGGCTCTGGGTCTCCCCAAGAAGCTGAGGATGCAGTGGGCAGCATTTCTTTACATTTTTTCCCTCGTCCTGTTCTAAAACAGAAGCTTTGGGGGTCCTAGTACTTCACAGACCTAAAACAGATTTTACCAAGCGTCAAGCTGAGAAGGTCTAACGTGAGCTCCATGTTGGATGTCTGGTTCAAGCACCATCAAAACACTGATCTACCAAGCAGGTGGGGGTTCAGGTCATGTCAGAGGCCAGTTATTGGGATCCCCTGCAGTGAGTCCCCAATTTCCTGCCAGGTGTTAGGGCACATGGGAAAAGGAGGAGGAAGAGACGAAATGGCCGCTCGGTGCACCCGAGCACGGCGATCTGGGCTGACCAGTTGTTCGTGGGAAGAAGAGGCCAACCAGAACCTTGCTATTTATGGATCACATTTACATTGAGGAAAGTGGTTAGGGGATTATCTGTGGACTGGAAAGCTATAGTCTTATGCTAATAAGGGTCTTAAGTTGAATGAGGGCCCTGGGGAGAAATGCAGGTTAATAAAGAGTCTGTCCTTTCCCCACGGTGAGTTCTTTTTTGTTGTTGTTGTTTTTTTGTTACTACGTGGTTCCTTGAGAATGTCTTCAGCTGATGTAATCTTGGCCTGGCATGGAACCATTGAGGCCCCAGCTGTGATTGGAGGCACTAGGGGTCATGTTTGGTGTAAAAATCACCTTGCTGTTTGAAGCCCCTGCTCTGGACCAGGGCTTTTATTTATATTTCATTCTTTCAGAAAACATGAATTTAGCATCTGTGTGTATCGGGGACTGTTCTGAACTGCAGCTGAAGCAATGAACAAAGCAGAATCCCTGGCCTTAGGGAGCTTAGAGTCTGAGGTTAGTTATTTTTTATGCTTGTGGATGCCTTGCAAAGCAGGTGGTGATGACTTCTCCTTCGCTGGGGCAAGTCCTCCGTAAAGCCAGGATTTAAATCCCAGCTGGCTGCCTCTGTGGCCCAGGAGGATTCCGTAGTGCCCATAAATCTGCCTCTGAGAAGTGAATGTTGGGGAACTGGGATTTGAGCCCAGCTGGCTGCCTTCCTGGCACAGCGGCAGGGTAGGGCTGGTTGCTGGAGACTCAGTCCTACATCACTGCCAGTTGTACCAGGGGAGCAGGTCTCAAACCTCTAGTCTCCCTTCTCATCTCCTCACAGGGCCCTCTGTTCCTAGGTTACCCAGTACAGGCTATCCTTACCTCCCTGCTGCGTAAGGATGGCGTTGCTATGACAAGCACTGAGTTCCTAGGGCCAGAGGATGAGGGAGAGAAGGCCTCCCTTGCCAATATCAGTTGAGGCCTTGGTTCTGAGGCTGAAGAGTCTCCATTTGAAAACTTGCTGTTATTGAGCAACATATGTTGAGAAAAGCATTCAAGAAGCCGGGCATGGTGGTTCACACCTGTAATCCCAGCACTCTGGAGGCTGAGGCAGGAGGATTGCTGCGAGTTTGAGGGGCACGGTGGCACATGCCTGTAATGCTGGCACTCTAGGAAGCTAAGGCAGGACAACTGTAAATTTGAGCCCAGCCTGGGCAATTTAGCAACTTAGTGAGACTTTTAAAATAAAACATAAAAGATAAGAAAGGGTTGGGGATATAGCTCCATGCAAAGACCTCGAGTTTAATCCCCTGTATAGAAAAATAAAGGGAACATTACAGTGCCTCAGATGACCCTTCCTTCCTAAGATAACCACTCCTCAAGATAAGCACCATTCTGATTTACAATACCATAGATTAACTTGCCTCTGTTAGTGCATTATATAAGAATCATACAGTAAATCCTCTTAGATCTGGCTCTTTCACTGCACATTGTAAAATTCTTAACTTGGGACATAGTTGTAGCTGATTCTCTTTGTTGTGTGGTGTTCCGTTATGTGGCCATCCACAATTCTACTATGGATGGACATTTGAGTAGTTTTTAGGTTTGGGCTGTTACTAATAATGTTCTGTGAACTTTTTAAAACAGTGCTGGGGATCCAATCCAGAGCCTTGCCCATGCTAAGCCAGGCTCTGTACCTCTACACTACATCCCCAGCACCCCATGACCATTTTTGTGCAGGTCTTTCCGTGAACCTGTGTACCTAAACTGCTGGCTTAAGAATTACCAGAGGCCTGAAATTCTGTGGTCCTGAATTGAGGTGTTAGCTTTTCCCTGTTCTGAAGAAGCTGATTCTCTTCTGGATTCTCCACTCCAGCAGTCTCCTTCCAAGACCCATGCTCACCCTTGTTTCTCATCTGGAGTTCTGCTAAGAGACAGCAGCTCTTTGTTACATACCTGGTCCTTTGTCTTTGATGAGAATAGCCTCCTATTATTTGCTCTTAAGCTAATTCTTGCTTCATTACCCCAAAGTAGGCAGGAAATCTGGGGAAGTCTGTGAGTTTCACAGGTGAGATCCTCTTATTTGGTGGAGTTTTTTTTTTAATCCTAGCCAGTGTAGGCAAGAAAGAGCAGCAGCCTTCTCATTAGGCCAATGTGGTCAAACCCAGCTCCTCCCTCATTATAGAGGCAGGGAGGTGTCTGGGATCCAGGGCCAAATGGAAATGGTCATTTAGCCAACAAATGGCTGGGTATCTTTAGGTGTTAGATATTCAGAGATAAGCAAGGCCCACAGCTCCTTGGTGAGCTCCCATTCAGATGAGGGCAATTTTAATAGTGAATCCTCCATTCAACAACTATTTATTAAGCACCTAAGTGCCAGGTACTATCCTAGGTGTTGGGCATACTGAATAAAATGTGCACCCTCAGTTCCTTAAGCCTCAAGGCTACTTTCATGCTAACGGAGGGACAGACAGTAAATACTGTGTGTGTGTGTGTGTGTGTGTGTGTGTGTGTGTGTGTGTGTGAGTGTGTGAGATTGAGTGCAAGAGGAGAATAGGATCACCTAGGAAGTATTGGCGATGTGTTCTTGGAAGGACCTGTTGGAAGTGACAGGGGCTGATGAAGAATGAGGAGAGGACTGGAACGTGGAAAGTGGTAGGGGATGTTTTGGCAGGAGAACAGCGCCGTGGGTTCCAGGAACCTAAATGCGTTTAATCTGGCCAGACAGGGGAGGAAGCCTCACATTCCTGGTGACCTCTGAGCCAGGACTCTGGTCCCCACCAATACCATCCCCTCTGGAGTTCCCTCCCTCAGAATTTCTGGGGCTGGAGGACATGGCCTGCTGCCGTTACCCCCCCCCCCTGCATTTCGGTAGTTACCCGGCACTACCAACCCAGGCAGCAGGGCTGGCTCAGAAGAGTTTAAAACACATCACGCTAAGTACCATTCACTGAGAGCTTACTGCATTCCAGAATCACACTATGTACTTTATGTAATAAGCCCCTTTAATCCTCCTAAAAGCCCCACGAGGTGGGTTGAATTGGCTGCATTTAGCTGGATTGGAAACCTCAGCTTGTAATTTTGTAATTTATCCATGGTCACCCAGCTAGTAAGCTGTGGAGTCAGGCTTTGAACCCAGATCTGACTGCCAAGTGCAAGGTACCAGCCATCTGGGAATCTGAGTGGGAGGAGGAAAGGGATCCAGTCCTCTGGCTCCAGCCAAATGAGTTACCCTCTGACCAAAAGCTTGGAATTCCTGTTCCCTCCCCAGGCCTCTATTAATCAGCAGGAGCAGGAGAGAGAAA
>PVLD010021192.1:0-32089 GCA_004027595.1 Dinomys branickii | reverse complement strand
GTCGTGGCCCCTTGTAGAGAGCGCCCTCCCTCACCCTGCCATGGCCCCAAGTAGAGAGCGGCCCCCCCCACCCCGCTGTGGCCCCTTGGCCCCTCTCAGGCTTGGCAATAGCTTTTTTATTGTTTTCGTCAAGTCCCTGGCATGGTGTTAAAATCTGGCTGCTGCCACTTGGGAGAGATGCCCATCTGTGGGGGCGATGGCAGGGCACCTGCCAGCCCCACTGCTGAGCCATCCCGTGCTGGCTCACGGTCGGGTAAAGCAGACCGTGGCTGCCACTCAGCTCACCCACAGGTGTCCCTGCCTGCTGACGTCACTTGTTCTGGAGAGCTGCGCCCTGTGATGAAGTGTGGCCTCCTGCCTGGAGACTACAGCTCTCAAGGTTCTGGTGGGCGCAGGGCCGAGTGTGCAGTGAGACCTGTGGGGTCCTCTAGGAAGGAAATTGTCACTGTGGGTTGCCTGCTTCTGTGTCTACAGCTTCCCAGAGCACTGAAACATTCAGACCCGGGCTCACCCACCCCGTTGTTTATGTCCATGCCTGGCCATTCTGAACACTCAGGCTGGGGGGCCCTCTTTCCTTCCTCCTGAGGAAAGGCAGGCAAATGGACCGGGAAGGGTAGCAGGATCCAGGCACCACCCTGAGGCTTGGATCTGACACAAGCTAGGAGGAAGGGACAGCAGGGTCTGCTGCAGGCTACTGCCCATGTCCCCAGGTGCACCCAGTCCAGGTCTGCTGAGTCCTCCAGGGTGACTGGGGAGTTGAGGGCTCCTTGTCCAAGGACCAGACGGGTGTGCACAAGGCCACACCACTCCAGCCCTCATGGGGTGTCCAGGTGTCACTCAGATGGGCGGCCTGGCTGGTGTCAGGCAAGAGAGGAAGCCTGGTATAGGAGAAGTATAGCAGAGGCCCTGGACTGCCCTGAAATGTCCCTGGAGAAGATACTGAGCTAAGGCACAAAGGGTGAGCTGGGCCAGCCCTTTGCCATGGCCGAGTGTGAAATTAAGGGCCAAGGTGGAGAGCCCTGAGGACCAGGTTAGGCACACAGGGCCCGGAAGCTCCGTGGGTCCCCTAGTAGCTGGGCCTGCCTGTGCCCAGCCTGGGGCTAGCCCCAGAGCACCTCCCATGTCCTACCCAGGGCTCATGTGCCCCGTGGCACCACTCTCCAGCAGGGGATGAGGCTCAGGTCTTGTCTATGGTTGGGAATGTCCCCATTCATGTGCAGGAGCAGCATGTTAACCCCACACGCTATTGCTTGTGGTCTGGCCCAGGGCTTGAGGATTGGCTGCTTGAAGTTAGAAGCGTCTTGAGATTCTAGCATAGAGGTGAAGCCAGGAGCAGCCAGTGTTTTGGCCATGGCAGGTGTGTGCGTGTGGGGGGAGCTCTCTTGGGCCACCATTGAAGGGCATGTTTTCTGTCATTGTCTGGAATTCATAGCCATGTGCAGGCCCCAGAACTACCCCCTGGCAGCCATCCTAGGTGCCCTTCACCCAACCTGTGGGCCGCTGAGGAGTCCTGGCTGGCGCACTCTCACAGAAGGGATGTCTGTGCATCCTGGCTGTGGCCTCGGGCTCGTGGCTGTCAGTGACAGGATGGCTGCTGAGTATTTGGGGGAGGGGAAACCCTGAAGACCCTGGGATGATGGTTATGACCTTGCAGCCTCTGAGCTGGGACACGGCCTGGCTGGGGGGTGTGCAGTCACCGTGTCCAGATGATTGTAGGTGACACTGTACCTTGCAGCCCATGCCCTGCCACCTGTCTGATCACGTGGCTCTTTCTTCCCTCCCAGAAATGGTCATGTCCAGCACAAAGCGCGTAAGTATGCTGTCAGGTGTGGCGTGGAACATTCTGGAGCCTTTACATAGAGTAGCCTGCGCTGCCCCTTTGTCTCTCTCTCTCTCTGGTTCTCTAAATGTGGCAGTAACCAGTATGTCACAGAGCCCCACCGCCAGCACCAAGCCCTGTGGAACAGGCCCCCAGCCAATGTGGGTGGGTGGAGGAGGCCTAGCTGGGAGGGGGGCACTCTGGTCACATCAGAGAGAGGCGGCGGCAGCAGTCAGGTGCCAGCCCCACCCTTGAAGCCCGGTGGTGAATGCAACCAGGAGCAGCGACATGGACAGTGACAGTGACGATGCCTATGGAGTGCGCTCCTCACTGGGCTTAGTTCCTTCCCTCCCACGGCAGCCAAGAGGGGACTCGGTTGTCATGGAGGAGAGCTGAGAGATGCGAGATGATGGCAAGGGAAGCAAGGGCCAGGCCGTGTGAGGGTTGTGCCCACAGGATGAGGGGGCCAGAAGAGAAGCTCCAGGCCCCAAAGCAGAGGACAGTGTGCAGTGCGAGCCCGGGCCACAGGCAGCAGACAGGCTGCCCAGGTCCTGGGGGTGGGGGAGTGGGGGGGTGGTCTGGGTTTGTCATGATCACGTGGCACCACACTGGCAGAGGAAGCAATGGGCCTGGGGAGAGGCCCTGGCACAGTGACATCTCTGAGGATGAAGCCTCAGCAGGGCAGAGGGTGAGAGCAGTGCTGATCCCCGAGAACTCGGGCAGGCAGTGTGGGCTGAAGCCAGAGGGGGCTCAAGAAGGGCCCGGGACCCTGGTCAGCCCAACAGGGGCCTGAGTTGGTCCAGCGAGAGGATTGTGATGTCTGGGAGGTTCTTCAGGGCGCTGGAGCAGTGTGATGGGGCAGCTGTGTGGCTTGACTGTGTCCTAGGAGGAGTCGGGCCCTCATCCCAGAACCCTGCCAGGGTGGCTCCTACGTGGCGGGCAACATCGAGGGCCACCAAGATCCTGAGGACAGCACAAGGAAGATACCGTGGGCTACTAATGGTGCGCCCAGTAGTGTGTTGTCTAACACCTCGTCATCGCGGCCCGTGTCACCTAACCTCGCATCTTTAGCTGTCCTTGGTAACACTGGTCTAGCCACACACGGCAGTAAGTGCCACTCCCTCATGTCTGCTCCTGTGCTCCGCAGGCTGTGTCATCACCATCTCTGGCCGCATGACCTTCACAAGCAACAAGTCCATGGAGATCGAGGTGCTTGTGGATGCTGATCCAGTGGTGGACAACTCGCAGAAGCGCTACCGGGCCGCCAGTGCCTTCTTCACCTACGTGTCGCTGAGCCAGGAGGGCAAACCGCTGCCTGTGCCGCAGCTGGTGGTGAGTGTGCTGCGTGTTGTCTCTCGGGTTGGGGAGCCTCAGTTGAGGTCACATGAAGCAGCATTTGCACCCCATGGGGAGGCCGTAGGGACAGAGTGGACACAGTGGCACCCTCTGGCGTCCGGGTCATCTGTGAACATAGTGCTTGGAGTCCCTGGGGTCCTAACTGTGCTAGAGTGGGTGAGAACCGTGCCTCAAGTTCCCTGTCCTCCATCCCCTGCTGAGGGGCCGCTTCTCTTGAGGTGCCCTTGGTCTGTATGTCCTGCGAGATGGGGACCAGGTCAGACCCCTGGGCTGTAGTGAGATCTGGGCTTCCTGGGCTTTTTCTACCTCAGAGCTCCAGGCATGGCTGTGCCCTGGGGTGTGCAGGGCAGTTGGTGGGTGTGCATTGCCCGTGTGTCCCTCACAGGGCACCAGAGGATAGAGTAGCTCAGGGACGTAGCCTCCCTCTGTCACCAAAATGGAGGGTTCCCCTCCTGGCCAGCCCCCAAGGCCCCACAGCCTTCAGGCCACTACCGAGTCCTCAGTGGTCCAGACTCAGTGCCTCTCCCTCAGAGGAGGCTCTCCTGGGACCAAACAGGCTAAGCAGGCAGAAGCAGAGCAGATAGGTGAGGTGGGCCCCTGCGCCCCGGCAACATGTCTTGTCAGCATTGGGCGACTGACTGTAGGTGCCGCTGCACTAGGAATCTGTCCTCCCAGTGGCCAGGGTACAGCTGTTGCTTCTGTCTGTGGCTAAGGAGAGCCATGATTCCAGCGTCCGTGCTGTTCTTGATCAGGGCTGGGGTCCCCCTCCCCAGGCTCTCCAGCCCAGGAGGCCAGTGTAACCAGTGGTGACCAGCATGCCCCAATTGCCCCAGAGCCCTCTCCTGCACCCTCCTCTGCCCCCACTTCCTCTTCTCTGCTCACCTGGACTCGCGGGTGTGGGGGGCTGCACTGGTCCAGCTGGTCCCGAGTCTGCGTGTGTTCCTGTCCCACACCACCAGCAGCATGACCTCCCTGAGAGGCTATGGATGGGAGCAAGGGCTGACGGAGGACCAGGACTTGGTATGAGGAGGATTTAGCCAGGTGGGTGGGCAGGCCGTAGCGCCTCGTAGTGTTTCTCCAGTGCCCACGGCTCCCTGGGCCCAGGCCACAGGGACAGCACCTTGCCCTCTGGGGGTTATGTGGCAGCCCTGCTGTCTGGCCTGGATGACCTCTGCCCTGCTCTTCCTGTTCCCATGGTCCCCGCTCTGGAGGCTGCTGCTCCTGGAGAGCCCAGGAAGCAGGTAGGGAGGGCATCTGTGCCATGTCACCTGTGTCCCCGGCCTCTTTGACCTCAGTCTTTGGCCCACAGCACCAACCCCTGCACCTCTGCCCTGGGCCCTCCTGAGCACACACCCTGGCACACTGTCCCTCATGTGCTCAGCAGCCGCCTGCCCTGTCCGTCCATCCTGGCTGCTGAGCCCTGCTTGCCCGGCAGCCCAGGTGCCCCCTACACACCAGCTAGACTCCAGCTCGCTCACCTCGTGTGCAAAGTGGCTGACCCTCAGGCTTCTCTTTCTAGAGACCTGTGACCCCAGTCTGAGTAGGTGACAACCCCAGCGGAGGGACAGGGGCACAGAGGGCTGCTGGGGGCAGAGGGAGGCACCTGCTTGCATGGAGGGGATGGCCACTGTGTCACCCAAATGTGGGGACTCATTCGAGGCCAGTGTCAGGTGGATCCAGGCTGTTATTTTTGCTCATTACAGATGGTCTTTGATTTCCTCATGGAGGTACCCTAGGACCCAATGACACTGGTAAAAATAGACTCTGACAGGGAGGGCAGGGCACTCTCCTGGAGAGAACTGTTCTAACCAGGCCTCTGTGGCACCCGCCTGGGCACCTTGGCCAAGGCACACGTGGGCTGCATGTGGCTACGGGGGTGCATGTGCTCCCCCTTGGCTCCCCTCCCTGCCCCCGCTGCCAACAAGTCTCATCCACTGCCTATTTTTAGCTCCCTCCCCAGGGCCTGGCTGACACGGAATGCAGCCTCTCTCTGCCGTTGTTTCTTGATGAATATTTGATGCAGGCAGGGCCTGCACACCACGTTCCCCAGCAGCTGCAGCACTTTCTGGGCTTAGGATTGGAATGGACACACGTGTGGGACGCCAGGCTGTGGGTGTGGATGCCAGGCCTCCTTGTGGTGGTGCCCTCTGCATGGGGGGAGGAAGGCCCCAGACCACTCACCAGTCCTGGGAAGGGGGCCTCTGCAGGAGCTGGCAGGGACTCCACCTGCTGTGACACAGGACCTGTGGTTCCCTGGGACCCGAGCACTGGGATGGCCTGGTGCCTCCCATGGGTGGTTTTTCCCAGCTGGGCATGGGAAGCATTTCTGTGTCTAGGAAACCAGGCTGAGAGTGTGTGTTGGGGCCAAATGATTCCCCCAGCCCCCTGTGTAGGCAGCACTTACCCCAGTTGCCCTAGATGAGGGTCCTACCACCCCCGGAGACCCCAGGATGGCCCCAGCATCAGCCAGAGGACTTGAGTGTCCTGGCCTGGGTCTGAGAAGGCCGTGTGCCTGCAGTGTATGCTTGCTGTGTATGCTCCCAGCAAACCCACAGCAGGCGGGTAAGCCCAGGACCTCCCTCTACCAGGGTGCCCCATCACCGGCCACAGAGCAACAAGAATACATCTTCCAGGTTGAAAGGGCACAGGGGAAGGCCCCCCCCTGCAGTGAATGTCACCTTCATGTCTCCTCGGCTATAAATGCTATTTATAGCAGCACTGAGGGGGGTGGGGGCCCTCTCTGCCAAGCACCCACCCGAGGCTGGGGAGGTCGTGCCTGCCAGGCCTGCATAGTTCTCTGGGTGTTGCTGTCTCCTGGGAGGGTCAGATGCAGGGGTCAGAGTGGCTTCCTAGATGGGAGCAGGCATGCTGGTGTCCTTATGCTGGTCATGGATAGCTGAAGCCTTCAGTGTGCGAGGTTCACCAGTCTATGTGGTATGTCTAGCGTTCGGGTGGGTCATCCTATCCTGACAAGATGAGGGTGACCAGTGGCCAGGGCCACACAGCAAGCCAGCTATGGTGCTGTCCCCCCATGCTATCCTCCCAGGTGGTGGCTCACTGTAAGTGTGGCCTAAGGTGGCCCTTCTTGCCTTGAGCACTGGGGGATTTATCTGAGATTTGCCTCAGGCCAGGGCCTGGGAAGGCCACACCTGTGCCTCAGCCCCTGCCTGTGGCACTGCTTTGCCATGCTGCTGTGTGACACTTGCTCAGTGTGGCCCTTGGCACCATCCATGCGTGATCCAGGAACCACACTGCTGCCCACTGGCTTCAGTTGTGGTCTGGCCTAAAGGCCCTGGCACCTCTGTGCTGAGGCAGTGCACAGGGCAAGCTTTCCATACCTGTCAGCACCCTGGGGCTTCAGCCCAGCCCTGGGCACAAGGCACTGAGGGCCTGGGATCCTCCCGTCACCTGTTTCTCGCCAGCAGGAATGGCTACCACCTTCCTGGCTATAGTCCAGCCAGGATGGAGAAGGAGGCTGCTGTCCGTGGTGTGGCCCAGCCTGGGGAAATGCTTTCAGGTCATGGATAGTCACGCCACAGACTCTTGCAGGCTGGGAGGCTCTACCCCTACTCCTAGAGTTTCGTGACTGAAAGAGCCATGGGGCACTTTGTGGCCTTTACCAGCCCCTGTGCCCTTACCCTGTGACCACCCTGCTCTCCGTTGGCCTCCTTCATTTATGCAGCGGGCTGGAGTCTGGAGAGTTACTTGATGGCCGGTGCTGGAGTCGGGTTTCAGAAGGGTGCCTGTCCTGGGAGGGTGGGGCCCATGTATTTGCCACCACACTGGGAGCACGCCACCGCGTGCTCCTGGGGGTCTGCGTTGTCACGGGATGGGAAAGGCCAGCACTGGAGCTGCCATGCCACCTGCTTGCTTGGTGCTCAGGGACTGCTATTTCCTGGTGCTATTTCCTGGCTCGGTGCTTTGGGGCAAGGGGCAGTGGGGCAGAAGCCCGCTGAGGCCGGACACCCTTGAGAGCCATGTTTAAAGGTGTGGCCCCACCCCCATCGCATGTGCATGCACATGCACATGGCATACACAGGTCTGTTGCCAGCAGCGGAGCTCGTGCTCTGGTGGCTACTGTGTCTCAGTGTGCTTTCAGCACCGTGGGAGCCCAGCCAGGCCCTCAGGGCTGGTACCCTTGGGAGCCAGTTGGGGATGGGTGGAGCAGTGGTCACAGAGTGGAGCCCCTGCTGGACTCCGTAGCATGCAGGCCACACGTGAGTGAAGTGCAGCCTTCCTTATGTGGGTCATTCATTCACTGGACAAAGGCCCTTCTGTCCTGGGCTCAGTGCTGGCCTTTGACCACAGCAAGGACCCAGATGGGCCAAGGCCATGGAGAGAACACAGGCTGCCTGGGCCACACCGGTAGTGAGAACTTGGTGGACAGTTGGTTATAATCTTTTTATTTTTGATGATACTGGGGACTAAACACAGGGCCTTTGCACTGAGCCACATCCCTAGCCCTTTGTTTATCTTTGAGATGGTAGCACACTAAGTGGCCCAAACTGGGCTCAAACTTGTGATCCTCCTGCCTCTGCTTCTCAGAGTGCTGAGATGATAGCCATGTTCTGCCAGGAGGTCCAGTGGGGTCTGACAAGCTCCTGTCTTCAGGAGAGACCCCTAGTGCCCACTGCCAGGCTTGAGCTAACTGCTCTCCACCCTTTTTTTTTTTTTGCGGTACTGGGGATCGAACTCAGGACCCTGTGCTTGCTAGGCATGCTCTCCACCCTTTGCCACACCTACCCACCTGTACCACTGCCTTTGACTCTGCCATCTGGAATTTCCTGGCCACACATGGGAGCATTTTCTTCCAGGTCTGGGCAGGTACCACCAGGCGAGGACCCCCTGGCCAGGTATTAATGCTCCCCACAGTAGTCTCATTACTGAGACTTCTGCCCCTTCCGGAGGCAGCCCAAGAGATCTAGATGGGCACAGTGGAAGAGTGGCCAACCCAGGTGCCAGCCCAGCCCCGCCCAGGCTAGGTCCTTGGGTGGGGCTGGCCCCAGGAGGCTGCTGGGTCCAGCTGCCAGGCCTGCCATTGCCTGCCCTGATGAGCCTCTTCCCAGCAGGCCCTGCCAAGTGTCCTCAACACCCAGAGGCATTTCTTCACCTTGGTAAACGTGCCAGGACCCCACCTCCACTAGAACATGGGCGAGGGTGCGCCGCATGGTCTGTGTCCTTTAGGCTTGCCGAAAGTTGTTTAGTCACCCCTGGAAGCCCCACCGTACCAGACTCGCGCTAGCTACAAAAAGGACAAGCTATTGATCTCCTGAGGGTGGAGCTTAGTCACTTGTCCTCTAAGCTTCGTTCCAAGTGTGTGTTCTCAAAGCACAGAGAATGCAGAGTGGAAAATATTTGGTTTGCAGCGGGAGGCTCTGAAAGCCACAGGCTTCCCCTTGGGTGGAAGAGAGCCTAGGAGTCGGCACTTGGCAGGAAGTGCAGAAGGAGGGGAGGAGAAGGGCGAAGATTGGAGGCCTGGGAGCCACGAGGCAGGGAGCAGGGCTTGGCATTTCCTTCCAGGCAGAGCCCCAGGCACCAAGAAGGCAGTGTCCTGCTGCCCTGAGTCCCCATGGTGGGTATGATGCCCACAAGCCCCTGCTGCCTTTGAGTGACCCCTGGGCCATGTGGCTATCCTTGCAGACAGCAGAGCATGTCCTGGGACAGCATTAGCCCCCAGGAGGGCACCTGGCCTTTAAAGGCGTTTATGAGGACAAGATTACCACACAGACTCACACACACAAACTACAAGCTCATGTGCACAAAGCACCACAGGAAGCTCTTCATGGGCCCCTGTGCCATGGTGACAGGACCAGGGCCTAGAAAAGTGGGACGCACAGCCAGGCTTCCCAGCCAGCTCCAGGTGACCCAGAGCCACGCCCCATGCTACAGTATTGGTGATCGCTACAGCCCCTGCCCTGTGTACTGAGCACCCTGTGATGATGCCCTTGGTCATTGGCTAAGAGAGCTATTGCTCTAAGCTCAGCCTGCCGAAAACCTGGTGCAGACCCTGCCCTGCCCCCAGGGTAACCCTCGGGCCGCCTGGCACCTTGCTGCCTAGGGGGACTTGGGATGGAGGACACAAGGGGCTGCTTGATGCACAATTGAGGCCAGTGAGGTGGAAGACAGCCCCTGGGCCCCCTGCACTGTCCCCGGCCTGGAACACTGCACACAGGCCACCATCCCCGGGGACAGGAGAGAGCGATGAGGCTGTCAGCTGGCTCCTTGCTCCCAGGCCCTTGGGAAGCCCTGGCCAAGCTCTCCTGGAGACCTCTGCCACATCCATCATCAGACAGCACCAGGCTGGCTGAGGATTAAGCATCAGAGGCATCAGAGCAGCCCGAAATGGGGCCAGGCCTGCCTGGGTGCCAGAATCCCTGCACTCTAGCCTGTGGCCTTTTGGTCCTGTGGCAACCGACTTAATGACAGTAGCATGCAGGGTCTTTGATACATGTATTGCGGAACGCTTGATGTCTTGTTGGCAGCTGAGGAGTGATGTGGGGAGGGCGCCTGGGTCTGACAGGAAGTCAGGAGGCCTGAGGCTGCCTTAGCACAGCTCACATAAGGGCTGAGAGGGGGCTGGGATGGGGAGGTGGGCAAAACTCACTCTGTGCACCCCTCTGTCTTCCTAGGATTTGCACCGCATTGCCCTCCCCCCCCAGCCCTGACGGGGACCCCACCTGATGTCACCATGTCCTTCCCCATAGCCTCCAGACCCCTTGTTCCCCTGTGAGCACACCTTAAGGCTGCACTCCAACCAGAGCAGTGAGTCCCAAATTCCTGTGGGGTGGCCCCTCCTGTAGCAGGTCACTGCATGGCCTCCTGCCTGCACCTCACTCCTGCCCTGCTGCGAGACTGGACCCCTGCCCTGTACAGATGAGGGGACTGGAGTACAGGGTGAGACAGCACCTGCCTGTCCTGAGTGAGGTCCCCTGGGACAGCTATCACGGTGTCAGAACCTTGCTCCACCAGCAAACGGTCTGCGTGGGCCAGGGAAGGTGGTGGCGGCTGCACCCTGAGCACCTTGCTTGGGCCAGGAGGGCACAGCCCCCTACCCGGCTGTGATGTTTTTCTTAGACAGTTGTCATTCGCCCACCTGCTGTGTGATTCACTTATTTTTCTGTGTATTGTCAGCTCTCTGGTGACAGGGACCTCAGCTCTCAGGACAGAGTGGCATTTAGGAGCACCCCCACATGTACAAAGACCGAGTGAGTCAGGATTGGTCACTGGGAGGGAAGGAGTTTGCTGTTAACCCAGCACTTGTTTCCGGCACCCCGATGCCCCTTGGTGTGCACCAGAGTTCTGGCAGGCACCCCCTTCCCCCATGCAGAACCATAGGTTCCCCTTGCTATGATCCATCAGGAGAGCCTCACCTCTGTGCTGGTTGATTTTGGAACAGCTTTACTGAGATGTAATTACGTACTGTACAGTTCAGAGGTTTTTAGACTCTTCAGAGTTGTGCATCTCTGACCACAATCAATTTTAGACCATTTTTGTCACCTCAAGAAGAAACAGTACACCCCTTAGCTGTCACTGGTCCCCCAGCCCCTCCACACCCCAGTTCTTATCTGTTGCTAAGACCCATCTGTTCTGAATGTCATTGAAAGGTCCCAGGTGGTAGCGCGTGGCCCTCCCCTGGCACCACTTGGGGATTTGCACCTCACAAGCCCATGAGCTCATAGGAGAGCGATGGGGGAGAGCCAGCTGTGCCCAGGACAGAGCAGAGCCAAAAGCAAGAGCAGAGCAGGCCTGTGCCGATCGGACAGCACTTGGGCACAGGTTCGGTCCCCACATCTCCTGGGGCTGTCAAGGCCAGCACGGAAGGCATGTGGGGTCAGCCAGTGGTGGCTGAGCCACTCAGCCAGTGCCAGACAAACGGCCTTCCTTAGCAAGGGGGCCTTGGCCAGAGCAGGTGGGGACAGTGTGAACTAAGCTCCATTAGGTAGATTTTACTTCGAGACTGCAGACCCTTATGCCAGAGTGTATTTTTTGGAGCCCAGGCTGTCTGCCCTTGGAGTTGCTGGACAGCAGCTGGTGAGCAGGAACGTGTGTACTCCACTGCGCCCAGCCCACAGGACCCACGACAGACAAGCCTCCCCTGTGCACAACTCCTCACCCCTGTCTGGATGTGTCATCCCTGCTGGCCACCAGGGCACATGTGGTAGCTCCTGTCTCCTCATCTTGGGTCCCTGGAGCCCAGAGATCGCTGGGGTGACGTCCCAGGCACTTGGGAAGCAGGTACCTGCCCAGTGACCCACATCTGGGTGTCCCCAGGAGTGCCAAGTGGAGGTCAGCTCCACATCCAGTGGGACAAGGCGCAGGCTGCCTGCCCCTCATCTGGCTGCCTTTCCAGGCCCTGCCTACAACCTTACTGTGGGTGATTTCTTCATTCCCAGCTCCCTTACTTCTTTCCCTTCTGGGGGCAGATGCACCACCAGGTGACAGGCAGCCACCAGCAGAGAGGGGTCAGGATTGTAGACAGGGACCTGTGCAAGAGGTCCAGCCTGCCTCAGCCTCCTCATTCTCCTGCTCCCAGTCCTGTGCTGTGCCTCATGCTGCTCCCACCTGGTCCCAGGCCCCAAAACCCAGTGTCTTACCCCACCAGGCCCTGACTAGCTGCTTCCCAGTTCTGTAGTGTTTGCTCTGCCCGGCATGGGCCACTGAGGGTGGACAGGAGCCACGTTTTCCTCAGCCACACCAAGCAAGGTGCCACTAGCTAGCCTGGTGCCTGCCTTGACCTGACACTATTGGCCACTTCCAGTGGGGCAGGGGGCAGGGCATGGCCATGCATGCAGTGTCACCCTGGTAGAAATGAGTCTCAGCCCCAACCCCAGACAGCCTGGAGCAGACCCAGACCCGGTGGTGACCACATTGGGGTGGTTCCTGTGCACATGAAAGTGTGAGCAGCCCCAATGTAACACATCTTGCCCACCTGTGCCCTGTGGGGTACAGGGCAGCTGCAGGGGGCCCAGCTGCAGGCTCAGATCCTGAGCCTACAGCCCCAGGAAGCCCAGGGGTCATGCCCCCTTCGCGTGCTACCAAAGCTGAGAGAGAACTTTTCATTTTCCCTGTTATTTCAGGTGAAATCCTATAGCCTCAGAATTTTATTTTTAAATTATCTGCCGGTGATCAAACTGAAGCAGCAGGGGTCTTCTTCCGGAACAGTCTTGGAAAAGCCAGCATTTTCATGAGTTGCCCTGAAGGCTCTTCAAACAGGACGCTGAGCCCCAGGAAGTGGCCCTGTGCCTGTAAATACCCGAGAGGCCCACTGGCTGGGGCTGGTGACACTGGGACAGTTTACACCTGGTGACATTTAACGTGCACTTCCAGAGAGGGCTGGGGAGGAACCTTTGGTGTGATTTGACATTGTGTCCTCAGCCCCATGGTTCTCTTGCCGAGATCCCGTTTGTCTGCTAAACACGCAGTCCTAAAAATAGCTGCTGGGGCCCAGTGTCTCTTGTGATGAAGGGCGCCTGCCCCTCTGCTCCTCAGAATGTTGTACTAAAATGGCTTCTTGGGGACATAGCACAGCACATAGACCTGAACCACAGCTAGGCAGTGCCAGGTACAACTTTGCAACAAGACAGATGGGGCCCTCCAGCGGCGACCACCTAGGAGTGAGGCATGGTGGTGCACAGCTAGGATCCCACTGCTGAGGAGGCTGAGGCAGGAGGACTGCTGTGAGTTCAAGACCGGCCTGAACTGCAGAGCAAGACCCTGTCTCAAAAAATATAAAGTGACCTAATGCAACTTCTGTGACATCTGCCCAGGAGGTTGTAGCCAAGCCAGGCTGTCCTGAGCATGGAAGTAGTACCCTTCCTGGTCCCTGCATGCCAACAGGCGTATTTCAGGACCATCCCTGGCAAAGCCCAGCCCTTGGCCAGGTCCAACCAATCAGCTAGAGGCAGAAGAAAGGGATGTGTCAGTCCAAGATGCCACTTCCTGAGCATCTGTGTGGCTAGGGTTGGGTGATGGGGTCCCTTCCCCTAAAGCAGCCCTTGATTGTGCTGACATGGCAGCAACCTTCTCAAGGTCACCACCAGCACTTTGGGGCAGAGATGGTAGGCAGTTGGCAGTGGAGCAAATGCTGGGCCTGTCTGTCCTCCCTGTCCACACAGCTGCTCTGGTATCAGCATTCCCACTGTGATCATTGTCAAGCACTTTCTCTTCTTTCTTTCCTTCCTCCTTTCCTTTCTTTTTCTTTCTTTCTCTATCTCTTCCTTTCAACAGGGTCTCACTGTGTAGTTTACACTGGTCTTGATGTGTATAGCCCAGGGTGGCCTCGAACTCATGGTGATCCTCCTGCCTCAGCCTCTCAACTGCTAGAATTACAGTGATGGGCACCTGGTTTAAGTGCATTTTCAACTGAAGTTCACTATGCAAGGGCCCCTGGGTTTGGAATTCCACTAAAGGGCTCAGCCCCTCTGCCAAGGAGACAGGCTGTGGGTTGGATTCAGTGGCTGGGTGGAGCCAGGTCACACTGCAGCCCCATGTGCTCCACCGCACCTCACCTGCCCTTTTCTGTGTGGCCCACAGCCCGAGACCGAGGATGAGAAGAAGCGCTTCGAGGAAGGAAAAGGGCGATACCTGCAGATGAAGGCAAAGCGGCAGGGCCAGGTGGAGCCGCAGCCTTAGACGCCCTCGGCGCGCCACCGGGGCCGGAGCTGCTGCAGTGACAGCCCTGTGTCCTGTCACTTAGTACCCCCTGGCCAAACCCCACCACCCACTGCGAGCTGGTATTGTGTGAAGTACCCGTGTGACAGTGTTAGCCTGCACCCTGTCCTGAACACCTGTGCACCAAAGCTTTATTTATACCCTTCCAGTATAAATGCTACACAGTATTGTCCCAAATGCCAGAGGCGCCCTGGGGCCCCCGTGTAAGGTATGTCACAAATCCAGCACCACTAATAAAGCTGCTGTTTAGCTGGATCTGTGAAGACTGGGTGTGGTTTGTTGGGGGGGTCTGCTCCCCCATGGGGTATAAGGGTGCCCATGAGCAGCCTCAGGACCCCGTCCGTGCCCCATGGGACTGTTCCATTGTGGCTGATGACCTGTTAGCTGCAGAGGGTGCTACGTCCCATGAGGCCCTGGGGGTCCGGGTTGCTTCCTACACCTCGACAGCAGCTGACACCTGGGACACTGAGGGAAGTCAGGGCCATGGGGTACTCAGGACTTGCTTCCCTGCATTCCCCTCAGCAGGGCTTGAGGCCTAGGGAGGTGATAGGCAGAGCCAGTGTCACAGGCCAGGACATGCTTGCGTGGGGACCACTCTGCACCGGACAGGACCCCTGTGCCTGATACCGAGCTACTTGCACTTTTGGGGTACAGGTCTGAGGGGCACTGTCCAGGTGTCCAGTGTCAGTGTGAAGCTTTCACTGTGTGCATGTATGCATGTGCACACGCATGTGTGTGTGGGGGGGTGGAGTTGTATACTGATGTTTCATTCTACATATGTATGTGCATGTGTACAATGCAAGGCCATGCACACACATCCCTGTAGCTGTGTCTGGCAGTGTGTGTGTGTGCATATGTGGTGTGAGGGCCTGTGTGTGTGTCGGGATTTGTGTGTGCATCTAGACCAGCAGCTTTGAGACAGAGAAGCTGCTAAGACTTCTGCAGGGGCCAGTATCCCACCCCATCCACCGAGCACACCCCGAAGTGGCACATCAGCTGTCCTTGAGGTCCACACATCTTCCCCTCAGCCTGCAAGAGACCAGTCTGCCAACAGCTGCAGCCTCATGCGGGGCTCCCTTAGGCCCCTGGAAAGAGCACTCTGCTCCAGATGTGCGGAAATACCTGCCAAGAGCTTCGGAATCTGTCTGGGGCCCTGTCCCTGCAGATGGGGTTATTTCCTGCCTGGGAGCAGGGGGAGGGAACAAGCTTGGCTACATGAAGCCACAGCTCCTCCTCGCCCTCAGCTCCCAGGAGGCTGGCTGGCCTCAAGTAGCCTGGGCATCATCCCCAGCAGGGTACCAGCAGCTGACTCCCTAGTGCAGTCCTGCCTGGTCATGCATTGTGTGGCTCTGAACAAGCCAGGTACCTAAAACCAGGGCCCAGATGCATAGTATGCTTAGCCTCAGACAGTGAAACTCACCACCAGGTAGGCCAGGTCCTGGCGGGCCTCTGAGGCCCCTCTGCCACACACCCCAGGACCCCTGAGGAGGGGCAGGGTACTGATAAGGCAGCACCCCAGAGCCAAGCCAGGCTGACAGGAGATGGCCACCAGCCTTTCTCCTGTGGCACATGGCCCTCGTGACATGAGAGACTCTGCCTTAGAAATGCCACACTGAGGCTGGCATGTGGCTCAGTGAGGGAGCATGCTTAGCACACTGGCCATCCTGGGTTTGATCCCAGCACCACAGCGGAGGAAAGCCACAGGATGGCAGCCTCTCCTGCTGGCCATCTGTTCCTAACCAGGGCCACCTGGTGGGGAGCCAGCCTGTGCTCAAGGGCTCACTGGGGACTCTGGGGCCCTCAAGGAGCGGTGGAACTGGCAGGGGAGGTCCTTCCCGTGCTCCCCACCCCTGGCCCTGTGAGTTACTGAGGAGCCTTCTCTACAAACCTATCTCATGGGACCGAACCTCAAGCCCACCCTGGCCCCACTAAAGCTGCTCAGCGATCTGGAGAGCGGGGAGAGGCCAGGTGGGTGCAGAAGGGAAGCTGCTGAGTTCTGGGCAGCCTTGCCTGCGCTGCTGATCTGGGTCCCATCCTGGCCGGGCGCCTGCCTTCCTGCAGACAAGGCTGCCTGCCCAGAGGCTTCCCCTGCCCAGAAAGGACACTGTGCCTCAAAACCCTGAGTGGCCTCGGGACCTTGTGCCCACTGGCGGGTGTGCTGGGGCGGGGGGGCAGGAGCAGCTGAGGTAGTCCAGCTATAGGTGACAGCGCTAGCCCTAGCAGGTATGCAATCAGGAGGGGGGTTCCGAGGGAGGGGCGCTCCAGACCGGCTCCTCCCAGCAATGAGACCAGAGGGAGGGCTGAGTTTCAATGAGTATATTTCCAAGCCAGTGAGGGAGGGGCAGCTACTCGGCACCCAGATCCCTGCGGTATTCCCTCAGTGGACTCCAAGGCCCAGGACACATTGGAACCCTCCCCATTGGCCGGACCTTGCCTCTTGCTGCCCTGGCGCCTGACCGAGCAACTCTCAGGGCTCACTGTAGAAATGTCCTCTTCCGGGACCCTATCCCTGAGCGCCATCCCCCTTTGGAGCCTGTCTTCTCAGGTAGCCTGGAGGTTTGGGGAGTGGCAACTGACCAAGCTCCGAGCGCGAGCTGCAGGCATCATCCGCCCCGGGGTCCCAGCCCCGCCGCGGGCCGGGGACAGGCGAGGCCACGCGGACAGCGGGACGGATCAGCCTACGGGCTCCGAGCTTGCGGGGGCCGGGGGCGGGGCGCGGGGCGGCGCGGAGAGCGGGAGACATGCGCCCTGGCCCCCCCGCCCCCGGCCGCCCGCGCAGCCGGCTCAGCGCAGCGCAGCGCAGCGCCGAGGGAAGGAGGGAGGGGCGCGGGTGAGCCGAGAGAGGGCCCCGCGCTCCGGCTCTCGGCGGCGCAGCCGGTATGCCCCAGCCGCCCCCGCGCCCGTCCGCCCGCCAGCCACGCCCACGGCCCCAGGCGCCGGGCGCTCGGCTCGGGGCTGCGGAAGCCGCAGCCGGAGGCGGGAGCAGCGAGCGGGAGCCCCGGGCACCCGAATGCAGGGTGAGCGCGGTTGGCCTGGCCTGGGCGGCGGGCGGGAACCCGGGCGGGGACGGGGGTGGGGGGCGATGCCGCTGAGGGCTGGACACCCCTCGCCCCGCCCAACTTGGAGACCTTCGGGGCAACTTCCCCGGAGCCAGCGCCCCCCTCGGTTCCCCGACCCGGGCTGGCAGTGCCGCCTCGGGGGCTTGTAGGGGTAGGGAAGGGCGACTGTCTCGGAGCCCTGAGCGCACCCCTGCCCAGCGCAATGCTGCGGGTGCCCGGGACGTAGCCTCACCAGGATTCGGCCGCCCAGACGTGCCCTCGGGTTGGGCGAAATGCGGGGGCCGGCAGGGGACAGTAGGCAGGGCGAGCCTTTTAGGGTGGCGGTGCCAGGGCGCTGAGGTGGGGTAGGGGGCGCGGCCGGAGGACCGTGGCGCAGCGCGGGCGGGAGCAGCTTGGGGGCGCTCGCTGGGGCGCACCGGAGCCCGGGGAAACCTTTCAAGTTCTGGGTCCCCTTTGTTGTGCAGTGGAGCCCCCGGGGAGCGCGGCCTCATTGGCCGGGGGCCATGACGTCACTACCTGGCTGGCCCGCAGCCCCTTTGAGGGGGCCTGGGGAGTCCTGGGACGTTCGCACCTGCAGTAGACCCTTCGGTGGAACTGTCGCGCGGCGCGTTCCTGGCCGGGAGGTGGGGCCTCGTCCTGGAAATACTTCCTGGATGCTGGGAGCTCGAAGGGGCTTACTGAACTGGCCGGACCTGGCTCCCACTGACTGCTGGTCCCCAAGAATCAGAACCACTGTGCATGGGACACACTCTTCCCATGGCGGGTCCCTGTCACACTGCACCCAGAAACCTGGTTTTCACCCCATGCCAGACCACAGTGTGGGGATAACTGGGCCCTGACCTGGCCCTAACTCTTTCCTGCTGCCCCCAGCTTGGAAGGACTGTGTCCCCAGACAGTAGGATCTACCGTGCAGGGACGAGGCTCAGAAAGACCTCTCACTTCTAGGAAGGGAAAATGCTTTGTTCCCAAACACTTTAGAGTTGGAGAAGCCAAAATGGGTGTTAGACCAGCAGAGCCTGGGTCCTGGCTCAGGCACATAATGGCGCAAGCAAATGGTTTCACCTCTGGATCACCTTTAAATGGGTGTGGGGGCCAGGTGTGGTGATACACGCCTGTAATCCCAGGACTTGGGAGGCTGAGGCAGGGGGATTGGTGTGAGTTCAAGGCTAGCTTTGGACCTCGTCTCAATAAATACATATACGAAAATAAAATAAGTAAATGAAATAGGCATGGCAGGAGAATCCATCACACAGTGTTGCCAGAGACACGAATGGGGGGTGGCTCTGTCTGCAGGAACAAGGTTCCTCCTTCTCCCTGTCCTGTGTCGAGGCTCCACTAAGCCAGACCAGGGTAAGAGTTGGCACTGGGCAGTGCTGTGCTGGGGCCAACCTGTAGTGCCTTCCTACCACCCTGTACCACTGCTGAACTCAGGACCAGGTGGTGGCCCAGGCCAAGATCATGGGTAGGCAGAGCCCATACAGGCACCTGAGGGAAGGCCTCCCACACTAATGGCCCGGTAGGTGACAGGGATGCCTGTCGCCAGATGTATGCTGGGTCCAGGTTCCTTGTGATAACGCAGAGGTCAGGGGATCGGCAGCCTCTGCCCACACCCTACCCACTCTCAAGCCCTGTAGGCTGCCGGGCACACCAAAGGCTGGCATGGCCCCACTCCCTCAGATCCTGGGTCCTGGTTTGAGTGAGTGTGTGTCCACCCAAGGTCTGAGCCCACCTACACCTCCAAGTTTGGGGTCTTGGGCCTTGGCAACCATTTACTGAGCACTTACTGTGTCCAGACTGAGTCATCCTCAACAGGGCACTACATGGGGGTCCCTGAGAGTCCTGTGGCAGCGGGCAGACCAAAAGAACTCCAGACAAGATGAGAGGGGCTGGCTCCCAACTGGCGGCCAGTATCCCACTCCCTCCCCCTGCCCAGCAGCCAGGGGTTTGCTCTATTCCCAGCTGGAGACGCTGCGTCCTGGGGGACCCTGAGGCTGTGCCTGGTGGTGGGCACCGAAGAGTGCTGGGTGCATGATGAGGGCACCCGTGAGGTGAGCTGGTGAGAAGGCCCAAGTACCTGTAGTCAGAGCAGAGGTGGGCTTCACTTGGCTCGACCCCTGCCACCCACTACAGCTGGTGTCCTGAGAAGGACTGCCAGGCCGGCAGAGTAGGGAGGGAAGGACCCGCCACCACCCCTCCAGCAGGATGGGGCACCTTCTGCAGCCTGTGCCCCTGCCCAGCCGTCCATTTCCCCAGCTCACATCTGACGGCCCTGGCAGCTCCTGTGGGGGGCAAAGCTCTGGGCTCCAGGCTGTGTCCTCGCTCATGCTGCCCAGGCCACCCATGGCATGATCCTGACTTTAGAAATGGGTCTGTCCACCCAGCTCTCCATTGCAGAAGTGGACAGTTCCATTACAAAGGACACAGTGACAGTGCCAGGACCTTGCCCAAGCCACGTAGCCAGTGTTGGAGCCTTAGCTGTGCAAAAATTTCGGAATATCTGATCTTGAAAGGTTTGGTTGTGGAACAGGGCCAGTGCACATGTGAAGCATAAGTGTCCATTTGGCTGCCACATACCTGGAGTCTATCTGTTTGGGAGCCCGAGACAGGAAGATCACAAGTTCAAGCTGAAACTGGGCAACTTAGTGAGACCCCATCTTGAAGTACAAAATAAAAACGTCTGGGAGTGGCACTCAGTGGTTGAGTGCTTGCTGAGCATGTGCAAAGCCCTAGGTTCGATCCTCGGTACTACAGGGGAAAAAAAACCCATGACAGCATCCGCCTGGCCCTGGCCCTGCCTGGTGTGAGAATCCAGGTGAGGGGGAGGAAAGCCTGGATCAGGTGTGGGCACCCTTGTGTAGAGTCCTTTGGGTGCTAAGGTTATGGAGAGCAGGCCCCATTGATAGCTAGATAACAGCAGGGCCAGACAGGAAATGGTGCATGGGAGCCTCCCCACCTCCCACCTCAGCAGACCAAGTTCCAGTGCTATATTTAGAGGGGACCCACTGAGTGCTCACGTCCTCCTCCCCAGCTGCCTGTGGTCCCTGGTGTCCCCGAACCACCACCTCCAAAGGCTGCTCTGTGACAAGGTGTGGCCCTGAGGAGGATGCCTCGGCCACCTGCCCATTCCCATCTGCACCATGGGGGATGAGCGGCGGCTGCCTGGCAGTGCAGTGGGCTGGCTGGCATGTGGGGGCCTCTCCCTGCTGGCCAATGCCTGGGGCATCCTCAGCGTGGGTGCCAAGCAGAAGAAGTGGAAGCCTCTGGAGTTCCTGCTGTGCACGCTTGCGGCCACCCACATGCTCAACGTGGCAGTGCCCATCGCCACCTACGCCGTGGTGCAGCTGCGGCGGCAGCGTCCCGACTATGAGTGGAACGAGGGCCTCTGCAAGGTCTTTGTGTCCACCTTCTACACCCTCACCCTGGCCACCTGCTTCTCTGTCACTTCCCTCTCCTACCACCGCATGTGGATGGTCCGCTGGCCTGTCAACTACCGGTGAGCATGGGAGGGCGGTCTGTGTGAGCATGACAGGAAGTCCTACCTGTGCACACCTGAGGGCCTCCTGTGCTTATGCTACACTTATGCCGTTTAGGAGTGGGCAGGGAGGCTCAGGAGGCGTGGGTGATGGTAGGCTGCTGCACACAGACATGTGCAAGAATACACACAAGTGTCCAATGCAGACGTGCCTGTGCCAGGTGTGGTGGGGCTCACCTGTCATCCCAGTACTTAAGAGGCCGAAGCAGGAGGATTGGTGTGAATCTGTGGCCAGCCTGCACTACATGCTTAGTTCAAGGCCAGCCTGAACTACAAAGTGAGACCTGTCTCCATGAATGTCTCTGAGGACAAAGCCCTGCCATGCTGGTTGTGCTAAGACTGGCTTATGGGTGGTGGGGAGGAACCTCTGCAGATCCAGAGGCCTGGGCCAACGGCCTGGCCTAAGTGACACCAGGTTCCTCTGTCCTACCCCATGCCAGGCTGAGCAACGCCAAGAAGCAGGCCGTGCACATGGTGATGGGTATCTGGATGGTGTCCTTCATCCTGTCGGCCCTGCCCGCCGTCGGCTGGCACGACACCAGCGAGCGCTTCTACACCCATGGCTGCCGCTTCATTGTGGCTGAGATCGGCCTGGGCTTTGGTGTCTGCTTCTTACTGCTGGTGGGCGGCAGCGTGGCCATGGGTATGGTGTGCACAGCCATCGCCCTCTTTCAGACGCTGGCTGTGCAGGTAGGACACCAGGCCGACCACCGCACCTTCACTGTGCCCACCATCGTGGTAGAGGACGCGCAGGGCAAGCGCCGCTCCTCCATCGACGGCTCAGAGTCGGCCAGGACCTCGCTGCAGATCACAGGCCTGGTGGCCACCATCGTGATCATCTATGACTGCTTCATGGGCTTCCCTGTGCTGGTGGGTGAGGGGGTCAGGTGGGCATCTGCAGGGAGGGCTCTGGGGCAGCTTGAGGGATGGGCGTCAGGTGGTCGACTCAAACCCTGTTCTTTGAGATGCACAGTATCACCCCCATTTTGCACATCTGGAGTGAGGGCCAGAGAGATCTGTGCCCTGCCTAAGGTAAAGCCAGCTGTCTTAGTCACTTTCCTGGTCCCTGCAATACCTAAAACCTTTAACCTAAGGAAGGAGGGGTCTGTTTTAGCTCAGTCTGTGGAGGTTTCAGTCCACACTCTGGTGGGTTGGAGGCAGGGCAGCACAGCAGAGGGGCGTGGGGGAGGAGAGCTGCTCATAGCGTGGTGGATGGAAGCAGAGAGCAGGAAGGAACTTAGAAGGGACCTAAATCCTCCCAGGACGCCCCCAGGGACTTCTCAGCAGGCCCCCACTCCTACCAGCAAGCCAGCTATAAAGCCTCTATAATCCAGTCCCCCCTCCAAACCCCTGCCTGAGTGCATGAGACCCTAAGGGGTCTCCCGCTAGAGACCTAGAACAGTGCCCGTGGTAGGCGTTGGCCACACATCTGGTGGTCTTTCTGCCAGCTGCAGCAGCACTTCTTCCCCTCCCCAGGGCCTCTGATACAGAACATGTGGGAGACTGGGTCATGTGTCCTGTATCCTAGGAAGTGCAGGTGGGCAGGAGGGTGCTGCATGGGGACGGGGACAGTCCTGAACACCCTCATCTTCAAAGCAGGGGACCAGTAAGGTCCAATGGGACTGGTGAGGGTCCTCTCTGTGTAGCTAGCACTGTGCTGGCCCCAGAATGTCTGGGCTCAGTAGCCAAACCCTGGCCAGGCACAGCTTCAGAGCATTTGTCCACGCATTAGGGAAGGCTGAGGAGGGGACGGATGGGGTGAGGCAGCAGCAACACAGCTGGGCCACCTTGGACCCCAGCTGCAGGGTCCTTTTGTGTACCGTGGGCCCTGGCCTCACCTGTCACAGTGCTGATAGAGGGCAGGGGCTGGAGCTACCCTAGTTTCTCTCTTGAGCAGGAAACAGGCTGCCCTGGTGGAGAGCACTCCATATCTCTGGCCTGTTATAAACAGTACTTGGAATCCTTACTTCCCCACAAGCCACTGGATGGGCCCTCTGTCCTGGGAATCTCCTCTGGGGTCTGAGCCCTGGACCCTCTGAGCAGGCCAAAGCTGAGGCCCCTGGTCGAGGAGGAGCTGGGTGCTGGCAGGAAGTGTGGGCCTGAGACCTGATTCTCCACACCTGGCCTTCACCCACTTCTCTCCGTGGGGAGTCATAGGGGCCACAGAATGGAAGACAGAGAAGGGCTGTGCACACATGGGCACAGCGGGGCAGCACCTGGGAGGGAGGGGCTCATCCCTGCATCTTGCACTCCCAAGTGCCTGGAGCTCTGTCCTTGGCTGCCACCTGCTGTGCCTGGTGGGTGTGGACACTCCACGCAGACAGGCAGCTGAGGCCAGGAGGGATGCAGGCGGGCAAGCCCTGCCAGTCAGGTCAAGCTCTATGCCCGCAGGTGGTGAGCTTCAGCAGCCTGCAGGCTGACGCCTCGGCCCCCTGGATGGTGCTGTGTGTGCTGTGGTGCTCTGTGACCCAGGCCTTGCTGCTGCCCATGCTCCTCTGGGCCTCTGACCGCTACCGGGCCGACCTCAAGGCTGTCTGGGAGAAGTGCATGGCCCTCATGGCCAATGATGAGGACTCGGATGACGGTGAGGATGGCCTGTGGGTGGCCCCTGGGAATAGAGTCATCCGGCTGAGTTCCAGAGACACCCCCATGACAATTAGGTGACCCAGTTCTCAAAGGCCAAACACTCCCCGTATCTCACCTAAGCCAGGCATCCCATGGGCATCCTCCTAGCCTGCCTGGCTGCCCTGGGGGCACTTGCAGTGAATCTCGTATCTGTTAACAGAGTGGCTGTGGGCAGCAGGCTCAGCCTGACCCCTGACCTTAGCAGTCCCCAGTGAAGTGCCACATGGGCTTGGGGAGCAGCACTGCGACTCTGGGCTGGCTAAGGATTGCTGTGTGCCAGGTACTGTTGGCCCTTGGCTGTGTCTTTGGTCCCAAGAAGCTGATGAGGTAGCTGCAGGTCCCACTCCTGAGGTATGTTCTAGACTTGGTGGGCATGCTGGCACATGCCTGTAATCCCAGCACTCAGCAGGGCTACACAGTGAATGCAAGGCCAGCCTGACTACATAGCAGTACCCAGGGCCTGGGTTACCCTTTTCAGCTAACCAGGCCCCTGCCTCATGTGTATCTGTGGGGATCCCCAGCAGTACCTCCCACTTGCCCCTAAATTCCCATGGCTCCACACCTCTGTCCCACCCTACAGAGACCAGCCTGGAGGGTGGCATGCCTCTAGACCCGGTCCTGGAGCACTCCCTTGGCTACAGTTATGGAGGTGATGTTGTGAGCCTGGACAGGATGGCCAAATATGAGCTCTCTGCCCTGGAGGGGGGCCTGCCCCATCTCTACCCGCTGAGGCCCCTGCAGGAGGACAAGATGCAGTACCTGCAGGTAGGGCTGGGGCAGAGTGTGGCCATGCATGTGGGTAGTGGCCATGTGCAGCTTCAGGGGATAGCTCTCACCCGCTGGGTTGATGGAAGTCCCAGGCGGGCTGAGCACAGGTGGGGCACCAAGCCCCTAACCTCATGTGCCCTGTGCTCTTGAAGAATGGTGTCCACCCGGTGTCTGTTGCTTCCTTCTGCCTTTATAGTCCAAGGAGTTTTCTCCCCCAAACTTACTCAAATTTCAAATAATAGAGGCTGCGAAACACTGTATATTGGACAGCTTTACCGTCCTTGACACCACACCTTAAAAAACCAAGAGGTTTAATTTGACTCAGTTTCGGGGGTTCAGTCCATGCTTTTGCCAGCTCCAAGGCGGGACATCATGGTGAAGCAAATGTGCTCAATCTGTGGTGGCCAGGATGCAGAGCAGGGGAACGGTGCCAGAGGAAGGGCGAGGGACCAGACATGATACCTAGGGTCACGCCGGCACGGCCTACCAGGCATGCACAAAAGTATGCTTTACTGATTCCTCTATCCATTTCTTAAGCCGACCATTGACCCCACCAAGGTTAACCCTGACGTCGGCTGTCACCTGCCCCACGGCTCACAGCTTCGAGCAGGCTGCGCTGGCCCCCGACTCGCAGACCACCCTGGCCACGCCACAGCGCAGCCCCAGCTAAAGCCTGCCGCATCCTCGCAGGTCCCGCCCACGCGGCGCTCCTCACACGACGACGCGGACGCTTGGGCTCTGCCCCTGCGCTGGGGCTCGGGCGAGGACGGGGCGCTGGCGCAGCTCGTGCTGCCCACAGGGCGCCGAGGCAGCCTGCGCGCCTTCGCCGAGGATGCACCCCTGTTCCGCACGCGCCGCCGCTCGGCCGAGAGCCTGCTGTCTCTGCCAGACCCGGACGGTGCCCTGCGCAACGCCCGCGACTCGCCCCCCGGGTCCCCGCGCCGCCGCCGACCAGGACCTGGCCTGCGCTCCGCCTCAGCCTTCCTGCTGCCGGAAGCCTTCGCGCTCACTGCCTTCGAGCAGGAGCCCCACGCCCTGCGCCGCTCGCCAGCCTCGCCGCCCGGCCATGCCCCCTCCTTCCCAGCTCATTCGTCTTTTGGCCCCGCCCCCACGGCCCCTGGCGCGCAGCGCAGCCCGGGCCCACGCCGATCCGCGCGTGCGCGCTTCGGGCCGCTGCAGACTGGCCTGAGCGCGTTGTGGGGCGAGCCCAGAGGTCTGCACGAGGCGGTCACTGGCAGCAGCACCAGCAGCTTCCTGAGTTCGCCCTCTGAATCCTCGGGCTACGTCACGCTGCACTCGGACTCGCTGGGCTCTGCGTCCTAGCATGCAGTCGGTCATCAGGCCTCCCACAGGGACCATAGCATCAAAGATGCCACCTCTGTCCAGCGCACTGCGCGCAAAAATGTACCTCTCAACCGGGGTGTAAGGTAGCAGGGGCCTCGGCATCCCACTTGGTTCCTTCCTGTGGCTGTTTCTTAGAGGGATGATGCCGGCCCCAGAGGACCACCGTAGGCATGACCAGTTGGGCATGGCATCTCCCAGGCAGAGGGAGGCTGGCCTTGGTACTGCCCCCTCCGCAGCTGGGCCCAGGTGCAGCAGAACTTGGGACGGGTCCACCGTCAGAACAAACTCCACCTGGAGCCAGAAGCCACTGGACTTCCCACAGCTCTACACCCTGCAGTGCCACACCCAGGGGTATGGGGTGCAGAGAGTTTTTTTTAAGCACAGGGACCTTTAGAGCCCAAACATGCTCTCCGAGCAGGTTTTCAGGGCTAGGACCTGCTCTGCCTCAGTTTCCCCATCTGTGATGAGCAGGTGACCATGTTATCTCAGGGCTGTTGGAAGAAGCCTCCTGGCCCATGTATGCTGACCACTGAGTGGACCAGGTGTGAAAGTTATTGTGAGACCCTTTTGGGGTCTGTCACGAAGGTCAGTCTACAGCATTTGGCCCCTATTCAATGCCCCTTGCCCCCTTGGGGACTGACGCTCCACCCCAGCCTAGCACAGTATGTTTGCACCCTCATCAGTGGAACCACCCTGACATCATTAGTGACTCCATGTTTACTGCCCACCATCCATGCCTGTCCCCCAACACAGTGGCCTCCTCTGATTCTCACCAGAAAGGCTGGGGGCGCACAGCGTGGAGGATCAGGCAGAGGGGAAGTGGGTCTCCTTACATCAGTGTCTGCCCCCACCCGCACTCCCCACCCATGCAGTACTGGCCCCTGGTAAGGGCCACCTGCCATCCTTGCAGGATGGCTGTTTGCTGTCCCTCTTGGGCATATCTGTTACAGGCCTGGGTTGTCACAGGCCTGGATCTTCCCAGGCAAAGGGGAGGCCCAGGAGTAGCTGTGACCTCAAGAGGGGGAAAGCCCCACAGCCACTATGCAGTGGCCCCTTCATGTGACAAACTGGAGCCAGTGTCAAGAGCAGCACAGAGCCACCCTGAGTCCCATTCCTCCACCCTCCATGGCCAGGCCCATCTACTCACACTCCAGTTCTGAAGGAAGCCTCAGCCGAGGCCTCTGCAGGGTCACTGGGGGCTGAGCTGGCCATGGGCAAGCAGGCAGGGGTCCAGCCCCAGCATGGGAGGGGCCACCTCCAGCTGCTGTGCCTTTGATGACCAACCTATCAGCCACCAGCTGGCCACTGACCTCTGCCCCCAAACTGGCCAGTTTGTCAACGTGAGTTTTCACTTTGTGTATTTTATGTTCAAGGCAATACTTACAGGGGCACTGTTCCCCAAATCCCTCCAGCCCTGGTTTTAACAGGATTTAGGGGAGAACTGGGGACTCTCCCACACTTTGTCCAGTCTCCAGGCCTATTTGTAAGGCGCTTAGCTGGGGACTGTCTGGGAGGAGTTCAGTCTACAACCCCACACCTAATCCAAAGCCAGGGACCCATTTGTAGCTTTTTGACCACCTAGCATTTCTCTGTACAGGACCCGATAAAAACTTCCTTACAATTTGCACCTGGCATTCTGAGGCTGCTTCTGGGGAAACACCCTTATAGAACCTGAAGGGGGCAGGGGGCTGGCTGGGTGCCCCAAATGTGCCTCCATCGGGAGCTGAGCTCCTTTGCTACTGGGCCATTCCTCCGGCCTGATCTCACTTCTCCTAAAAGGGACCCACCCCTACCCAGGGAATGAGCCGGCCTTGGAGCAGCGGGTGGGCACCAAAGCCCACCTGTCAGCGCAAAGGTCATTCGTGTTGCACCTTCGACCCCTGGCCTGTAGCGGAGAGGTTAGTTCAGACAGCAATGCAGGGCATCTCGACTCAGACCCGAGCTGCAATTCCGAGACCGCCCCTTTGGGTCTGCGGTGTGAAACCGCCACCTGGTGGCCAGGAGAGAATTTCCTCCGGGCTTCTCTGCCACCCACCCTGGAGCGGCCTCTCTGAGCCGGTCACAGCTGGGTCCTCGCCATAGAAGGCCCGCGTGGTGGCGTGAGGAAGGCAGGCCACCGAGGCATAGTGGGTCCTTCTCCTCGCGATCCCACCGGGATGCGTTTAGCGTCCCCAAAGAGAAAGGAGCAGTCCCAAAAAGAAATGCCCTTGAGCCAGGCGTGGGGGAGCACGCTTGTAATTCCAGCAGTCTGGGAGGCTGAATTAGGAGAATCGCAGCAAGTCCGAGCCCATCCTGGGTAATCTGGCGAGATCCTATCTCAAACAAAAATCTATTTAAAAGGACTGGGATATAACACTGTGAAGGTCCTGAGTGCAAATCCCCGATATTGCAAAGCAAAACCACCTATAGAAAGTTGATAGCTGTAGTTCAAAAACGTGCACGAGTAGGCGTGGAAGAAATTAGAACCTCCTTGGCCTCACACCCACGTCTCATGTTTGCCCTGTGTTTATTCTGAGTTACAACCTGGTAGGAAGAGGTGCCCCGACCTCAGACCCCACTACTTGGGGCCCATCGCTAGAAGCCCAGCGGAAGAAAAGCCAACTGGATCGCCTCCCACCCAAAGTCCGAGCGCAGTAAGGTCTTCCGTGCATCTGGCGCGGAGCGCTCTGGGGTCTCGGACCAGGATGCAGGTCTATGTCTTAGCAGAGTGGAAGGAGTGCTGCCCCCACGGAGACGCCGGGGTCTCCCCTAGAACTGGGGCAGAGCCTGAGAGCGGTGCCCCTGGTGCGCGGGAAGCTGGGGCCTACGGAGTGGGAGGCTCTTGGGGAGCCGATAGGGCCACTTCGCGTGCCAAGGGGGTGGGGGTCCCAGTGGGGGCGGGGCGGGAGTCTCTCCGGGCGGGGAGGGGCCTGGCGCGCTTTGTGCCGGTGGGAACCCGGCGCCCGAGGCTGGTTGAATGGGCTGGGGCGGGGCGGCGATTCTCCTCGCTGTGAGGGGTCCGCGCTGCGCCAGGGCGGACTGCGACCTTCCCACCGCACCCGGCGCCGCTGGGGATGGGGCGGGCCGGGCTGTGCGTCCGGGTCCCAGAGAAAGGGGCGCGGCCCCGGACCTCTCCCAGCCGACGGAAGGATAGAAGGAGCGCGGGAGGGGTGGAGCTGGGCTGGAGCAGGGACTGGGCCGTGCCTAGGAGCGCGCTTCCGCTTGGCACATTTCCCCGCGTTCACAGGTGTGCAGCCAACCAGGCCGCTCCCGCCCCAGACCTAGAACTGGCGACCAAGGGATCCCCGAGGTCAACATAGGTGCTTCCAATGTAGTCTCTGCGTCCCCAACCAACCTGGGGTGCCCTGGAGTGCGAGGCCCCACCTAGAACTTACCAGGGGCGCCACACGCGCAGCCCAGGGCCCGGGCTCTCGGCTCGGCGGCGCAGCGCTGGCTGCGGCGCAGGGATGCTCGTGGAGCCAGTGAGACCCCCGGGGAGGAAGAGCCCGGGTGACGGGGAGCGTGAACGGCCGGAGGCCAGAGCAGGAGCCCAGGTAGCTGGGACACAGGGCCGGTACAGAGACCGGGCGCTAGGCCCCGGGCTGGCGCTGTCCGTGGTGCTGCTTCCCGCGCTCTCGGGCGCCAGGGCGCAGCGCGGCCCGCCGCCGCCCTCCTCTGCGCGCCTCAGCAGCTGGCTCACGCCGGGCAGGCAGCCGCGAAAGCCGGACGGGTATTCGGCTCTGCTGGGCACGGGCCAGAGCCCTGGGGGTAGGGAGGGACGGAAGGGGCAACGGGAGAGGAGAGAAGCCGAGGAGACCATGGGAGCAGGAAAGAAAGGTGGGCGGAAGTGTGGAGAAGCAGGAGTGAGGCGACCTGAAGGTGTCCCCCGGATGCCGGCCGAGTACAACCTTCTGCCAGCTGGACCTTCGCTGCTGCTGCTGCCCCTCCCTGGCGATCCGGGAACCCACGGAGCTCCCCTCTTCACCCATCCCTCCCCATCTGGGTTGTTGGTAGCCCGAAGCTCAGATCCCACCAATGCCCTCCCGCTCCCGCCCCAGGCCTCCCAGGCCCCACGCCCCGCCCCACCTTGCAGCGAGCTCTGAAGGCTCTTCATGTACTTCACGCTCAGCTCCAGGATGTCTGCCTTTTCCAGTTTGCGCTTCCGGATCTGCGTGTGAGGGGGGCTCTTAGGCGGGCAGACTGCGGTGGAAGAGGCCGTTGCTTCCCTGCCTCCTCCCCGCGTCCCACCTGATGCGAGTAGTGTTTCTCCAGCAGAGACTTGAGCTGCTCCAGCGACACATTGATGCGCGCCCGGCGCTTCTTCTCCATCAGCGGCTTGGAGATCTGTGGGCCGCGGCATTTAGGGGTCAGAGCCCAGCCCTCCTGCTCTCCAGCCCTCCAACCAGGGGAGGGATCCCCACTCACGATCCCCGACCTTGCGGAAGCTGATGGCAGGGCCACTGGGGCTCCCCCGGGAGGTGGGCTCCATGCCCATGTTGTGATATTTGTGCCAGCAGGACATGGCGCCGCCTTTATAGGGGACCTTCGTTTACATGTCAATGAGGCCCGAGGGGGAGGGGACCGAGGGGACACAGGGGGAAGGTTCCCACCTCCCATCCTGGGGCTCCTCCTATAGTCCAGGCTATCTACCTCTGGCCTTCAGGACCCCTCCTCCCTTCCCAGGGACCCTCTGTTCCCTCTCTGTCTTTTTCTTCTCTTGCCCCAACACTTCTCGAGTCAGGGGACCCCACCCAGGCTCACCACCTTCATACCCTATTGGTTCCAGTCACTGTAGGTTCAAGATCTTCCCATAGTGTCCACCTGTCAGGTGCCCCCCGTCCCTTAGTCAGAGCATCCTGGAGGGAGGTCCAGGCCACAGGCCTCCCAGTGACCAGGACAGAGCTGCTCCGGCTGATGAAGATGCCGAGGTGGGGGTGGACTGCTGGTGCTTTTGCTGTGTGCTTCACGCTCTGGCCGGGCTGCGACGCCACATCACTTGCCCTCGTGTCGGGACAATGCGGTGATTTTCTGCCTGTGGCTGCTCAAAGCCTGACGCAGGCAGGGCCTCTGGGGCGACACCGCAACATGTGTCCCATTAAAGCGTGCAGCCTGCCGCAGGGCCACAGCTGGCCTCCTCCTTGCCACAGTCTGGACCCTGGCAGTGCGGACATCATTAGGCCCAACCTAGACTTGAGCTGAGTGCCACACAAACCCTGGACCCCTACCGGGGAAGGAGTGTGATTCTACCCCGTGGGCCTTCTCTGAGTCCCACAAGTGGGCAGTGGGTATGACGAAGACCACTGGTGCTCTGGAGAGAGTCCCAGCCTGCACTTTAGCCCTTCTGGGTCTCTGCACCCTTTCCTTTATTTAGGCTGTGGAGGAGGTCCCTGGGTATGTACCCTGCAGGACCCTCAGCTCCTACACTGGGATTACATGGTGGCCCCCTCCTGTCCCCAGGAGGCTGGACTCTTGTGGTTGTGATAGGAGGGCTGACCTTCAGGGAACTGTCCAAACCTCGACACCTCCCCTTTAGTGGGCCTGGGGGGTCCTAATTTGGCGGTTTGTAACATGGGGTTCTGGACAGTGTATTGTCTGTGGCTGTTTGTGAGGCAGACATTGAAGCTGCACATGCTCCGCAGTTGAGTTCTGTGGCTGAGTGGTGAACACATTGGCCCCACAGGGTCCTGTGGGGGAGGGGAAGCTGCTGGGTCTCCAGTGGGCCCCCACCTCCGTCCGCTGGAGAGGCCTCTTTCCCCTGAGCTTCCTGGCCCGCATTGATGTGCCCTGGTGGGGCGCGCGTTCCCAGGCACCGGGCAGCGTGGAGAATTGCGCCCCGCCTCCCCCTTTCAGGCCGGTGCCACGGCGACAGCAGCTTGAGGACATTGTCTTGGCCCCTCCCGAGGGCCCACGGGCCAGATCCGGGCCGATCTGGGCCGGGGAGGACGGCAAGGCCAGGGCTCAGCGGTGGGTGCTGGCACGCGCCGGGCGGCTTTGAAGCGCCAGGACCCGCGCTCTGTGCGCCTCGCTCCGCTCTCGGGCGCTGGCGGCGCAGCACAAAGACGCGGCGGGGCGGCGGGGCACAAAGGGGGCAGTCGAGTGTTTAGGGCATTGTGCCGGCCCCACAAAGTGCCGCCCGCGCCCGCCCCCTCCGGGACAAACTCCGGGCACCCCGCCGCGCTCGGGCCTCCAGCTGCTGCACATCTGCCCGGAGGCAGGGCGCGCGCCTCGCCTCGCCGGGTGCCCCCTCTGCCTGGTCCTCTAGCCGCGGGAGCAGCGGGGCAATTTGTCTTCTAATTACCGTCCTCCCCCCGTAGACCGCCGCCTGCGCCTTTCAATCCGGCGCATTAGCAAACCAATGAATGGCATGCGCGCCGCTCTCCTGCCCACGGTGGGGCACCGCACCGCCCCTCTCCAGAGTTAGTCCCGCCATAAAGCGCCCGGCTGGCCCTGTCCGCACCCTGCCACTCGCTGCACTGGGGCACCACGCCTTCTGAGGCCACCACCCCTCCCGAGGCTGTGACCAGCAACCCCTGGCAGCATGGGTGGAGCCGCTCACGTGGGGGCTCTGTGTTTCTTAGGCAGTGGAAAATTGACCGCAAAATGCGCTAATTCGCAATGTTCTGCTTTGGCGGTGGGAGGCGGGAGTCTCAGAGTCACTCTCCGCCAGGGTCCGCTTAGAGGGTCCCGCCTTCATTCGGCACTGCCCGCCGCGGGCCCCTCCCCTGCGGTGCGGTACCAGGCCAGGGTCTCCCCACCTGCACCGATGCCCCCCACTCTCAGGAATTCCCACCACTGCCACCAGAAATAGCCAGCTCCTCACCCTCAGGGGCTGAGGGTGGGTCAGGATCGAGGCTAGAAGCCATTGCAGGGTCCTCGATCTTTCAAAACTCTGAGACCCTTTCCTTCCCGCCCTCTCCACCGAGTCCCAGTTCGAGC
>PVLD010021191.1:0-32094 GCA_004027595.1 Dinomys branickii | reverse complement strand
GTCCACTCAGTCTTACCTGGACAATTATACCTGTAATCTTCTTGGCTGAATATAGTTTTGTCCATCTCCCCTACCTTGGACCCGCCTCACCTCATGGTTTTTCTCTATAAAAGTCCCTGGAAAAGACAGTCAGGGGGAACCCACTCGGGCCCCCCTTCTGTCGCTCTCTTGGACAGAAGCTTTCTTTCTCTCAATAAATATATTCTGCCCTTAACCTCCGTTGTTCCTAAAATTCATTCTTCGGTTTTAGAGAACACAAACTCGTCTGATATCATTCAGGTTGGGAGATTTATTTTCCTGCATCACTATGAATATGTTTGTTTTCTATGCCAATATGCAGATTATGTTTGTGACAGTAACAATACTGAGGTCCTTGTCTAGAGCACTGGGAGTTGGACTAACTGCATTGCATCCTCCTTCCAAAAATTAACAGGAATAGCCAGATCTTGGAACAGAGTAGTGGACTATAGTTAGCAAAACCCTGAGGGCATGGGGGGTGCTAGGGATATAGCTTGGTGGAATAAGCACCTGCCTGGCAAGTTCAAGGTCCTGAGCTAGATCCCTGGTACTGCCAAAAAAAAAAAAAAAAAAGAGAGAGAGAGAGCAACATTAAATAAAAAGTACCAAAACCCTGAGGGCATCATGGAAATGGAGACTAAATAATGAGATCTCCGTACCAGCAACAGAGTTGTTCTACTGTAAGTAACCACAAACCTAACCATGAAACAAAACAAAACACAATAGAAACATGAGAAAACATGAAAACAATGAGAAAACATGTCAACAACATACCTCACTAATCTGTCAACTCCCCCAGAATCAATCCATAGGATATTGAGGCAGAGTACAGCAAAACTACAACTGAATTATTTGAAAGGACAACTGAAGAGTTTTAAAAAACAGACCATTAAGAAGCTTTGCAGAACTATAGAAAATATAACTAAACAGATAATAAATACAATAAATAAAAATACAAGGGAGCTTACAGAAGACAGTAATATAAATCTAGTTGAGCTAAACAAAATAATATAAAACACAAGTGAAGAGTTTAGCAAAAATCGAAGTCCATGAAAGGGATCCAGATAGAGATCCAGGATATTTAAAATTATATTGAATATATGGGCAGCAGAAGCAACCAATGTGAGAAAAGAATATCAGAATCAGATGATAAGAGTGATTTCAAAGATGAATTATTCAGAGATACTTTAAAAATAATGATAAAACTTCAAATATAGATTTAATACCTGCTAGATAATTCAAACGATGAATCTAAGATTAATTAAAATGAGTAAAAGACCTAAATTATAACAACTTCAAATCCAGACTGATATATCCTGCAAAAATTTCTTTCAAAATTGAATACAAAATAAGGTGCTTGTATGAAAAGTAGCACCGGAAGAAACTCATTACCACCAAACCAAAATTCAGACAAATTCTCAAGGCCTAATAAAATGAATACAATATGCAGAGTATTGATTCAGCAGAAGGATGTGGGGGAGTCAGCAAACAGGAAATTAATATAATCACAGGAATAAGTCAAAATTTTTCAGCAACAGCTGAACATTAATGGTTTCAATTTCCCTATGAAAAGGCACTGATTGGCAAAATAGACCAAGAAACAAAATCCAATGATATATAGTATACAATAGATACATTTAATCCAAAAAATATGCAGATTAAAAATCAAGGATAGAAAACAATATTCCATGTGGCAGGAAGCCAGAAAATAACCGTGAATAGCTATCCTAATTTCAGACAATGTGGATTTGAAGCTAAAACTACTCAGAAAAGGCCAAGAAGGTCACTACATATTGGTTAAGGAAACAATTCAACACAAAGACATAGCAATTATAAAAATAAATACACCAAACCCTTGCATTCCCAACTTGATAAAACAAACACTGCTGAGCATACACATACTGGATAAACACCAACACAAATACAATGGGGGACCTTGATACTCTACTATTACAAATAGATTAGGTAGACAAAAAAATTAAGAAAGAAATATCAGAGTTGAACCCAACCTTTGAGAAAATGTAAATTATAGATATCTATAGAGTACTCCACTCAACAAAAACAGAACACACCTTCTTCAAAGTAGTTCATGAGCGTTGGTTGTATAGTGGTGAGCACAGCTGCCTTCCAAAGTAGTTCATGAGATTTTTCTCCAAAATAGACCACATGCTAGCCCATGAAGCAGGATAAAATAAATGCAAAAGAATAAAAATTATCCTATGCATATTATTAGATAGTGGTGCAATGAAATGAGAAAACAATGGCAAAAGAAACCAAAAAGTTATGCAAACATGAGGAAATTAAGTAATTTCCTCTTGCAAAATCAATGGGTCATAGAAAGTATGAAGGAAGAAATTATGTAGTGCTTAGAATCAAATAATAACGTCAGTAAAACGTACTGGAATCTATGATACAAAATGAATGCAGTCCTAAGAAGGAACTTTATAGCAGTGATTGCCCACATCTGAGAACAGAGCAAGCCCAAATAAATAATATATTTATGCTCCTCAAGGTCCTAGAAATACAACAATCCAAACTGAAAGTAACTCAAAGAAAGCAAATTATAAAGATCAGATAAAAAATTGACAACGAGGCTAAAGAATCAATACAAAAATAATGGAATGCAATCTTACCAAAAAGGTGGAGGGGGGACCCAAATCATTGCAGTTAGAAATGTAAAGGAGAAACTCATACTAGATTCTGCTGAAATCCTAAAGATTCTTAGTAACTACTTTGAGAACTTATACGCTAAGTAAAAGGAAAATTTAGAATAAATGGATAAATTCCTATACAAGATATAACCCATAACAATAAAAATTCCCATAACATGTGAACCTCTGAGACTGAAGCAAGAAGATCAAGAAAGCCTGAAATAATCCAATATCCAGCACTGATGTCGGAGATGTAATGAAGAAAACTACCAAACTACCAACTTACCAAAACTAAGACAAGTCCAGATCCCAGTGGATTCACTGCTGAAGTCTATACCTTTAGGAAAGATCTATGCAAATACCCTCAAACTCTTTATGAAATCAAAAGGGAATGAATACTGTCAAAATGATTTCCTGGAAGCTATCATTACCCAAAACCAGAAGTGGAATCAAACAAAAAAGATAATGACAGACCAATATCCTCAGCAAATATAGTTACAAAAATCTGAAAAAAAAATACTGGCAAACAGAATGCAACAAATAATCTAAAAGATCATACATCATGACTCTATAGGATTGATCTTAGACATCCAGGGATAGTTTAACAAATCCAAATCAGTAAATGTAATATATCATGTAAAAGAGGAAGAACAAAATCACATGATTATCTCAATTAATGCAGAAAAACTTTTTGACAAAATCCAACATCCATTCATGGTAATAACCCTGGAGAAAATAGTTCTAGAACATTATCTCAATCTGATGAGAACAGTTTATGAAAAACTAGTGGCCAACAACATATTAAATGGGTAGAAGCCAAATGCTTTTGCTCAAAAATCAGAACAAAACAAGAATATCTGCTATCACCAGTACTGTTCAATATAATTTTTAAAACATTAGCCAGAGCAATCAGGCAAGAGAAATAAATAAATGTGATTATATATATATATATATATATATGTAAAAAGTAAAATTATGATTATTTGAAGATGATATGATTCTCAATACAGAAGATCCAAAAATCCACCAAAAGACTGCTGGAATTAATAAATTCAGTAGTTTAACAGTATATGAAATCAACACACAAAGGTTAGTAGTCTTCCTGCCACCAATAATAAACTTATTAAGAAAGATATTAGGGAATGAATACCTTTCACAGTACTCAAGAAAAATTAAACACTTAGAAATTAACCTAAGGAAGTGGAAGACAGCTACAATAAAAACTATAGATATTTGAAAAAGGTGATCGAAGAAAAAATCAGAAATTGGCGAGATATTCCTTATTCATGGATAGGCACAATCCTTATTCATGGATAGACACAATCAATATTACCAAAATGGCCATACTCCAAAACCTGATATACAGATTTAACACAATCTCAATTCAAATACCAATAGAACTAGGGAAAAAATTCCTAAAATTCAAATGGAACCAGAGGAGACTTAGAATAGCAAAAGCAATCCTGGGGAATAAGAACAAGACAGGTGAAATCATAACCCAAGACTTCAAATTTCACTACAAAGCTATTAATAAATACAGCATGATACTGGCAAAAGAAGTAGACATGAGAATCACTACAGAAATAGAATGGAGAATGCAGAAAAATCTCAAGGCACATTCAGTTACCTGATTTTTTACAGAAGTGTCAAAAACTTGTACTGAAAGAAAGATAGCCTCTTTAACAAGTGGTCCTGGGAAAACTGTCTACCTGCTTGCAGAAAATTGAATCTAGGCCCTTTTCCTTCATAATGTAATAAGTTAAATAAAAATGGATCAAATATCTAAATGTTCAAAAAACACTGAAATAGATAAAATAGTTAAAGTTCTTGAAGGCATAGGTTTAGGAAAGAACTTTCTGAAAAGAGTTCCAATAGCACAAGAAATAGTACGAAGAAGCACCAAGAGATAATAGCAAATTAAAAAGCTGCAGCACAGCATAGCAAACTACCAACAGAATATAGAGATAACCTATAGAATTGGAAAAAATTGCCACTGTTCCCCCGACAAAGGACAGATATCTAAAAAATATAAAGTACTAGAAAATAATTAGACCTCCCTCAAAATAAAAGACCTAATAAAAAATAGGCAAGCAAAATAATGGGAAAGCAAAATGAGTAGATGTTTCACAGAAAAAATACACATCCAATAAATACATAAAAAATATTTAAAATCCCTGGGCATTTGAAATATGCAAATTAAAACGTAAGTGATATTATCATATCACACCAGAAAGAATGGCTATCCAAAACAATCAGAAAAAAATCAAATGCTGATGAGGCTGTGGGGGAAAAGATACCCTTCTATATTGTTGGTGGGAATGTAAACTAGTACAACTACTGTGGAAATCAGTATGGAGATTCCTCAAAACACTAAAACTAGAAATTGCATTTGATCCAACTATTCCCCTTCTAAGTATCTTCCTGAAAGCATCAGAGACATCATATTACAGTGCTACATGCGTACCCATGATTGCAACAGCACAATTCACAATACATAAATCTTGAAAGTTCCCTATATATCCTTCAACAGATGAATGGATAAAGAAAATGTGGCATTTACATATGATGGAGCACTACTTTGCTATAAAGAAGGGTAAACTGGAGTCATTTGTTGGAATTTAGTTACACCTTAATACCATAATATTAAATTAAATAAATCAGACACATAATCTTGAATCTTGTATAGTTTTCTCACATTTGAGAAACCCAAATATACATAAAAGCAAAATAAAAGATAAGTATTAGGAAAGAGCAAGTTACATGTTTTGCATATGGGAAGGTGATCAAGAGATGAGAGCTGGGGGAGAGGGTAAGGGGCTCAAAGTGAGTTAAGATATATTAAGTATCCAACTCTTCATGTGAAACATAACCACCGTGTAGTACAAACATGTTCTAATAACATATTTTAACATGTCAGGGAGAAATCAAGAACAATCTAAAAAACCTTGATGACTCTGTACCTATAGAAAATAAAGACTTTTCATAATGAAACACCTGGAGGATCATAAGCTTTGGAGTCACAGATATTTGGGTAGCAGTTCTCCTACTAACTGTGTGACCTTTATCAAGAAATGAACTTCTATGTCTCAGAGTCTTCATTAATAAGATGGATATAAAAGTGTCTTTCAACATGGCTGAGAAGATTAAATGGTGCATGTAAAAGTTTGAGCAACATATCTGACACATACTTAATAAATATGAGCTGCTCCTCACTCTTTGCACATGCCTGGGGCTTTAAAAGTGGTTCATTGATTCACCTGACTTCATTAGATTTTCTTGACACAATAGCCTCAGGGCAGGAGATACAGAGTAGAGGTAAGCAACATGAACTGCTAATATTTAAAATGTTCAAGGAAAGGAGAGCCTACTCTGGCTGTCAGAAATATGGCATTTTTATACTTAATTATTGGTATTAAAAGGAAGAAAACTGCTTTCCTTTTGTAGTGCCGAGGATAGAACCTAGGGTCTCACACCAGTAGGGAAGCGCTCTACCACTGAACTAGAACCTCAGCCCCAGTCATTTAATGTCAAGAAAAATAATAGTTTCCATGTAAAACTTGACTAACAGGCAAAGAATGCACATCAATCCTATTAGGAATGAAACGAGAGCATTATTAATGAGGATGCTGATGGTTACTTCTTTGTGATTTTTCAGGACTTATTTGGTTATGTCACATTTATCAGTTTGAACTATATGAATGTGGTGATTTTTTACTCTTACGTTTACTTGCAAAAAACTATAATTTTATTTGGTTCTTTGAAATACATCTTCACTGAATTTTTAGGAAATTTTGTTTAATTTTTAAATTTTCTTTCCTTAAAGGCTTAATCAGGGAAGGTTTAGAAACTGTTTCTCTACACTCACCCAAAATGAGCATAACCAGCTTTTATTTAGTGCCAAGAATGATGAGTACCATGTGACTGTCAGACTCTAATGTCATATTATTAGTCCCTGTTGAATTTTATATTTATTGTGGCATGTGTTTGAGCTCAATCTTGTCTTTTAATCCCCTTGTTCTCACTACTGGGGACTGTGAACTTTGATAAGTCTATAATTTGGCCAAATGCTGTGCAGGGGGCTCAAGAACAGCAGGAACAAATTGGTATCATTCTGTTCACATGCCAGAGAGAATGAATGTGTGTGAAAAGACAGCCTAGTTCTCTGGTTGGGAGAAAGAGGAGGAAAAGATGTGAACTGTTAGTGGACGCAAAATTACTACAATATAAAAAAAATTTTTTTTTCTATGAAAAGAAGAGTTAACACAGGGGAAGTAATGCAGTGTTTGATGGCTCAGGATAGCATCACTTGAATCAGAAACTCTTAAAGCAATGAAGAACCTTTAGATATTATCTAGTCCAGTCCTGCTTTATTGATGAGGAAACTGAGACCATGAGAAGAAAAGCAATTTTACTAATATTAAAATTACTAAGTAAATTCCTCAAAATGATAATGCCTAACCTAGGGAGTAGAATAAAGTGTATAGGGAAAGCCCAAACAACAGATTAATTTCTACCTTCTTGATTCTAGGTGTGACTGGTCATTTGATATAAACATTAATTATCCACAATCAGAGATGTGCCAATTAAAATATGCACTGGGATATCACACTTTTCACTCTGACAAAAATCAGAAATATAGATAATGCCAGGGATTGGAATGGATGAAAGAAAAGAGGAACAAACTCTCTACCTCTTCTGGGAGTCAATTTTGGCATAGCCATTCTAGAGAGAAATCTGTAATAACTTAGTCTCATTAAGAAAACACACATTCTATGGCCCAGCAATTTTCTCCCTGGTATATACTCCAAAGAAATTTGCACACAGGCCCATATGGAGATATATACAAAGATGCTCCTTGCATCATTGTCTGGGTAGGCAGACAGTTGGCCATCTCTATCTCAACCCTGGGAGAGTGGATGGTTAAAATGGGCCAATGTGTATTGCTTTTATGTAGCATCAGGTCAGATGTATACAAAGAGCATGGATGGTTCTCAAATACACAGTGTTAGTAGAAAAAAATATAACAAGTTAAAGGAGATAAATGTAATAGATACTATTTTCATAAATTAAAATGCATACACATAAAATATATTTTTGAATAATACATAAGATAAAAAATACGCAAAAACATGAGTATGGTTGCATATGCTGGGCAAAAATGAGAAGTAGGAGAGAAGGCTAAAAGGGAATAAAATTAAGATGAAATAAAGAAGAGGTAGAGTGCCAGATTCACAGGAATTTTTTAAAGAAAGCAGTAGATTTCAAATATATTTTTGTTTTAGACTATGAATCCATTCTTGAAAAGAGTAGAAATAGCAGCAAGACCAGGAGTTTATTGGTTTTTATCTTAGAGTTACTTACGTGGAAGTACTGGAGAGACACTGGACGATTTAACGTAACCATGGGCTTCTCTTATGCATCAGAGCACTCTAGCTGGGCCCCTTTCCAAACATATTCTCTTCAGCACTACTGGAGTGGAGCTCTAGGTTAGGAGAGACTGCCAGACCTATGTTCTACTATTATCAATCTCGACTCCTTGTCTTTTTACAACTAGAGGGAGAACTCCCCTCCCCAATTGCCCCCACATCTGGCTGACCTTAGGAACTTTCCTTCCTCTAATACAAGACATCTTCTGGTTCACCTGCTGGTATTTTTTTCAGGAAGATTTGCTGCGAGGGTTGCCACTATGTATTTATTTCCCAAGCAATGGAAAAATATTCATTATGGTAAATGAAAGCCCACAACTGCTTTACAACCTCTCAGCTGTCAATATGAAGGAATATTGCTAAAGGGGCAGAACCCAGAAATCTTGAGTGCGAGAATTAAGGATTTGAGGGCCCATGAGATAAACAAAATAAATGTAGCCTCTACTCCTATTTCAAAATCATTCAAAGGAGGTTGGCTAGTGTTCATGTGAAGGAGGAAGAAAACGGAAATGTCTAAAATTAAGTAGCAGACTCTGATAAAAGTAGGATTGAAAGGCCAGGATCCTTAGGATGTTTGCTCAGTCCATTTGCTCAGGACAATGAAAGAACACTCTGTGACACTCCAATGCAAGAACAGACGTGGAAGCAGTTTCCATATGCAAGGTGATTATATTGTTATATTCTTTAATTATTTTCAGATTTGCAGTCTCTCTTAACTGTCAAACCTAATACAATTTCAAGCAGATTTGGCTTATCAGTTTCTCAGTAATCAAAGTTACAGGAGATAACAAGCAGGGCTGTGATTATGTGAAGTTTGGAAGCTTTACATTAGTAGCCATTACCTGAATCATCTATTTCAATACTGCATCATCTTTGGTCATTTCACCCATATTATAAGGCCAGAAACTCTCTTGTTTCTTAGTGTTTATCTACATCTCCAATAAAACATCAAAGGGAGATGATAAGCTCCTTGTAATCGGACCTAAATGTTCCTGGCAGGAGTTCAGGAACTCCTGAATATGGTGTTCAGGGGCTGTACTCGCCTCCAGGAAAGTGGGTACCATTGCTTGGTCAGTTGCATTCTATTTTCTCAAGTTTGAAACTCTCCTTTCCCTCAGTGTGATGTACTAGATAAGACAGCAGGTTTTAAACTGCTCAACCATGGGCTCCAAGCCTGACTCTGCCATCTGATTGCTCTGATTCAATTTTCTTAACACCCAATAGTGTTAGGCATGTAACTGGCAGTTGTAAATCTGAAGAACTGAATGTAAGTGTGTAATTTAATGATAGACATAGCTTCCTCATAGGATTGTAGTAAGAACTGAGCAATATGTAGATAAGCTACTAGTTTAGTCTAAATTTGACATAAAGTTATGCAATGGGAGGCACTTAAATTTTGCCCACTTTTCTTTGCAATCACTTTCCCACAAAATGTATTCTGAAAATACTCAACTACTCACTCTCTATACCTCTTTCTCAAATGGTATCCATTTTTATGGCTTTGTCACCTCAGTGACTTTTGCTGATTCCTGAGTATCTTAATCGCTTCTCTCCTTCCTCCATCCTTGTGAGAGGGTTGATATCTTCAAGCTTTATATATGCACGTTTTATATAGAAAAGGAGACACCCAGACTTCTTTTAGGACAATGGTTACTTTGTTGCTTTTGTCATTTTGGAGTCATAAATCATCTCTTGGACTTAGCCCTAATTTCATCTGTTGTCAATGGATAATTCACTTCCATATGTCTCAGTTTCCTTGTGTGTAGAGTGAAGATAAAAGCACTCACCTTACAGGATTTTATGAGAACTAAATAAAATCACACGTGTGGTATGAAGCACTGCACCAGAGGTTCCCAAACTTTCCACAATCTCAGCCCATCTTATTACCTCCCCTAAGCACCACAACCCTAGACTCTGGATTTTAAGGAAAATTTTCACTAAAATGTAACTGTTTTTTCCTTAAAAAGTAAACACATAACATTTAAAATGATAATCCCCCAAATAGGCATTACATCTTTGAATTGCTGAACTCCTACCCAAACAAAAGGGGAAAAAGACTTTGTAGTCTAAAGAAAAATATTTCGATTAAGTGTAAATTTTCAGTTCAGTTCAATTGTTTCAAATTTAGAAAAGTTATTAAATGACGAATATTCTTATTCTCCTTCCCAATTCACCCCATCCAGATTCTCTCTTTCCCTCTCTCTCATCCTCACTCTTGCTCTCTCACCTCCACCTCTTTGACAGTAGTCAGGCCATCTAGAACGTGTTTCCCAAATCCTTTTATTGTGGAACCTAGGAAAGTGAACCTACACAATAAAGAGCTGATCTAGAGAAAGTTTAGGTGCAAAAGGTAATTCTCCATAGGCTTTATTTGTGAGAACTTTTGGGGAGAAGCAGGACCTGGATCTTGAAGAACTCTTTCATTCTTTATGAATATAGTCTTCCTTTTCTATCCTTGATAGTATTGGTTCTAAGAATTCCCTCAGATAACAAAGTTGGAGGATGCTCAAATCGCACATAAAATAATGTATTATTTGCATATCACCTCTGCACATCCCCTTGCATCCTTTAAATAATCTCTAGACAATTTATAATACCTTATACAGTGTAAATGCTTTGTAAATGGTTGTTAAATAGCATCATTTAGGGAGCAGCAAGGAAAAAAGTCTGTACATGGGAGTGCACTCGTAAATTTTTCCCAGTATTTTTGATCTGTGATTGGTTGAATCTGCAAATATAAAAGATCAACTTGTTATGACTCACATGTGGATGTCTACCCCCCAAAGCCTCATGTGATTATAGCTGGGGCTTTTCGGAGGTGGCTAGATCTAGGCTATATAATGCTATGGATCAAGGATGTGATGCTAGGGTTCACAGTGCAATGCTAGGATTAAGGGTGTGAGTGCTGCCTGGCCTAAAGTTGGGTAGCCTAGATAAGAATACAAGGGACAGAAAAAGCTGCTGCTGTGGTTGTTGCCTTTTGATGTTGCTATTATTGTTGTTTTTATTTACTGATTCCTTGTTTGCCCTGGGCTGCTTCTCCTCTACAATGCCCCTCTGCCATGCCACCATGCCTTGGAACTAACGGACTGTGGACTGAAACTTCTACAGACTGTAAGCTGAATAAACCTTTTATCCTTTAAATTTGGGTATTGGGTATTTTGTCTCAACAATATGAAAAGTGACTAAGACACAACTGTACTATATCTTTGGTACTTGAAACTTACAGTGAAGATTTCAACTGCTTGATTGCAATATTGTGAGACACTGGGCTCTGTTCAAATCATACGGCAAGACCTTTTAAAACAGCTCAAATTGTTTTTTAAATATATTGTCTTATTCTTTAAAAGAATGAATATTCTTTGAATGTAAAACCTTTCCTAAATTCTGCAAGGAGTCCTGAGGTATTTTCTCCAAAATACATTGATTTCTTTCTTCTGCAGCTAAAAGTGAAACACTGCTCCTTACTCGGCAGGATCTGTAACACTTCCAAACTCAATCTCTGATTATTAATCACATGGTGTCATTTATGTGTTGGCACTTTGCAGAAACCATCTCACTTAGTTCTTATGATAACGCTGGTATATGGGAGTTATTACCCTCATCTTACAGATTACAAAACAGCCCCCGAGGATTGAAGTGACTTTTCCAAGGTCATTCTGCAGAGCCATAATTCAAACCTAAAACTATCCAGTGTTGTGAACTGTGCTTTAATTTACTATAAGTTACTACCTGGATAGACAATAATAAGTTGTCCACACTGCGAATATAAACATTGTAAGTACATACCTAAAGTATAAGTCATTACTAAGGTAACAGTGGAGATAATTTTGACTGGAAAAATTCTTTTGTTAGCAGAAACCTTTGACAAACCACGTGGACTCTCTGAGGCTTGCTTTCCTTAGCTGTAAAACTAGAGTACCAATACCTCACACTCAAAGTAGTTGATGCATGGTGGCTATTTAGGTGTTTGATACACTCTGCCCATAGTTTCGAATGTCAATATTATTGCCAAGAGAATGAATATATTTTTACAGAGGAAGCAGTTCAATGAAGCCAACAAAGGTAGCCTTGGCTACAGACAAGATACCGCATGTTCAGTGTCAATTATTTTTATTGAGTACAATTAACAAGAAATAGCAGTTTGGGTTGGGGAAACTAGAGCAGCCACTCTGTGGTGGTCTTATAAATGTGCAGGGTTAGCAGAGAAGACCTCTGTGAATTTTGCTCCCCCCCAAAAAAAAAGGAACAAAGGGATGGAAAGGCAATGTGAGTGAAAGCTGTGGCAATACTCCAGGAAGAGGATGGATTTGGAGGCAGGACAGAACACCTACAAGGAAGGTTGTAAAGAAAATCTCAAGAGATTTTAAATACATTAATGGTAGAAACTGCTACATATAATTGTGTTCACTGGGGGTAAAGAAAGAAATGTGCATTAAGTATTGATTTTTGAATTCAGAGGGCAGGAGAGAAAAATCTCAGTAATACTTGCTGAAGGGCAACTGCTTCCACATACACTGTAGAAAATTTAAATGAAGTTATTACATCAGGATTTTGATCACATGCTCCTTATCTCCCTATTTTTTTATATCAAACAAACCTTTAATGGGCACTTAAGTTTCCTTTATGGCAATACTAGATTCCTAGTTATCAAAAATATTAAAATAATTGTAAAGTTTAAAACCCTGCAACATTTACGGAAAGCAATAGTATTACTTTTTCACTTTTAAGCAGAAGTAGATAAGCTTTGGGTCCAGTAGTTTCTATTTCCTCTTCTCTGGCAATGTCTTGTTTTTCGATTCTTCAACTAAAAACACTCCTTCCTTTTCATCAGCTGGTTAATGGAGAGGAATAGAGCTCAGATGTCCAAAAAACTTTTTCTCATTTGAGGTAATTTGCAAGATTATCTGACATTGACTTGCTAGTTCCTCATATTGACCCAGAAGGTGCTACTACCAAAGCATTTGTCCCTCCTTCAAGGACCCCTTGACTGTTACTAGTGTACTGAGATTCCAGTTAATTCCATCGACATACCCTGTATTTAGTAGTGGAAGCAAGTGTGCAATAGTTGCAAGATTCTAGAGTTATTTATTTACTTCAATCTAGTCACAGTCTAAATGAAAATAAAACAAATTGGGGACTTGTTTAGAAAAGGAGACTAAAGTTCCACCAAAAATACTACATACCATTACAAAAATGGCCAAGAGTCACGAAGGCTTTTTGTTCATGTCTTTCTTTCTGGATGGTCACGTGACTCCCTACCTTCCCATGGCCAGCAGGGGAGGTTTGTGTCGGGAGAGAGCTTGTAGTGTCACTGACTGACCTTTAAATTCTAACTGGCAATATTTTGCCGGAAGTGCCCAGGAGAAATCTGAATGATTACTTTTCAGCACTACTTACCTTGAATATATAACAGGTTCTATACACTTGACAAAGAGAAATCAAACAATACTGGTAGCCCAGAAAAAAAGCCTCTTATTTTAATATCCTTCTCAGTTTACCAGAAACCATTTTATAGAATGTGACAAAACTTCACCTAAATCTTGTCTATTTGTATCTAATAAGCAGCACTTTCCTCAAAAATATGCTTACCAAGAAATACAGTAAATACACATATGTATTCAGGTGGGAAATGTTATTTATAACATACATGATTATATATATATATATATATATATATATATGTATGTTTTGGGGAAAATATAGTATTTCCTGGAGTGCCCACAGCATGTGTTTTAATAAGAGACAGTGGAACAGGTCCAAGTCAAGCTATCTATTCTTTTATTCCAATTTGTGACATGTAAAGAAAAAATAGCCTTCTGTTCAACCTGTTACAGAGCTATGTAGTCTGATATGCTATAATGGCTGATTAGTTTATAAGTTAATTTCTAAGTTCACAAATATTTTGATGTTGAAAAAAAGCCTCTTTAGGTAAACTAGTTTTAAAATCAAGGGCTAAGAATATAGCTCAGTGGGTAGAGTGCTTGTGTAGCATGTATGTAGACCCAGGTTCAATCTCCAGTACCAAAGAAAAAGAAAAAAGTCTGTGACAATCTACATAGAAATGCATTTTTACTCATGAAAATACACTAAAATTAATCTAACCACTTTAAATATGTTTTCTTTTAAATAGTTGAAGAATTATCAAGGATCTACCCTTTCAGATAGAACATTCATAAGTTACAAAATGAAATTTCTTCCCCAGAGTGTAAAGTCCAAGGAGACAAGAATTTTTGTCTGTTTGTCCATCCTTCTATTCCCACTGCCTGGAAGTGTGACGAATATTTAAATTCAAAGACTCAGTCTACAGGTATAGCTCAGTGGTTGAGCTCATGCTTAGCATGTGTGAGTGGCCCTGGGTTCAATCGCTGGCATTGAAGGAAAAATAAATAAATTTAAAGATTTATTTCACAAACCCTAGGATACCACATCTTAGTTTAAATTCTAAAAATTAGAATTGGTAAATTTTATGACTTTATCACAGACAGGCTTGAGTATTTTAAAGTCTACATAAATAAAAAAAATTACTAAACCTAAATGTTAATCTTCCTGACAAAAAAATTTCAGGTCTTGATTTGAGCATAATAAATTTAACACAGAACTGGAAGTAGCTAGACTTCCCTTCTAAATTTTAAAAAGTTCTACATTGAGAATGACTGCGTTTTAAATTAATAAGCAACAAACATCACATTCATATAATAATAGATATAGGAAACACTTTCTTATAATACAGTTTTAAGGTGCTTTCACTGAAAAAGATCCCAAGTTGTTAATGAAAATATCAAACACAACAAGGTATTTGGTAGAACTGAGTAGAAAATTAAACAGTGGAAACAAACCAAATCTTATTGTACAGTATCAGTGACAGGTGAACAATTGACCAAATTGCTTTTAACAGTTCTCAAAATGCGTTTATACTTAGCTTAAATTAAATGAAATTCAACTTTTCATCTTTTTTTCTTCTCTCCTTTGTTTTCTTCCTTTGACAGCACAGAAAGGCAATGGGGAGTTTATCTCTGTCTTGGTTATTTTTCGCTTGTTGCTGAGACAAAATACCCAATGCCCAAAATGAAGGAAGGAAAGGTTTATTTAGCTTACAGTTTGTGGAGTTTTCAGTCAATACTTGGCTGGCTTAGAGGCAGAGTGGCACATGGCAGAGGGCAAACTGTTCATGGCAGCAGAGCACAGCAAAAACAACCAGCAAAAGGGAGGAATGGCTGCAAGCAGCCTCTTCTCTTCCCTTACATAGTAAACAGCTTACCCCCACCCAGGGGGCGTGTACCTCTCACATAATCTTCATGCCCTCCACTTCCACAGGCTCAGGATGTATACAAAATAAGCACCTTGGCTTCCTGCTGAATTACTCAGTTAAACCTCTAGATTCCCCAAGTTGACACAATGTATCAACCATAACAATCTCCCTATTTTTAAACTCCAAAATGAAATATATAGAAATCCATTGATTAACCTGTTTCTCTAGAATTTGCCTGAAGATCATTTTAAAAGTATAGCCAATGAAATACACAAGGATTCAGATGAAGGCCGTCTCTCAAAGATCAACCCTTCCCACACAGAATGTGAAACTGCAGATTAGTCAAAGGCCCGAGCTTCTCACCTTTTCTGATTCTTCCACTTCGCCACTCTCTTCTCAGCTTTATCACATCTACTGCTTACTCAGATGCCAAAATTTACTCTGAGCTGTTTTACTTACATTCAGATATATACTATTCCTGACAGATTCGCATAGCTTAAAGTTTCTCCAGAGCACAAGTCTTGAACAATTTACACTGTCCCTGCTGTGCTTCTTAAATTTCTCCTCAAGCAGAGGAGAATGAGAATATCTCCAGCAGGTTAAAGTAATGTGCAGCAAGTCTGTAATTTCTTTGTTATTTCCTGTTTTATTATAATACATAAAGATGAAATTCACAGTTCACTCTCTTCTATTCACTGAGTCATATTTTGTCAAATTCATATGTTGAAAAGCTAATTCCCAATATGATGGTAGTTTAAAATGAGTCATTTGTTGGTAATTAGGTTTAGATGAGATCAGTAAGGTAGAGTCCTGATGATATTAAGATTTTCCTAAGAAGAGACAACAGAAATCCTTCTCCTCCCTGTCTCTCTCCTCCACCTCTCTTTGCTCCTCTTTCACTCCCTTCGTTCCTCCTTCCAGTCTGTGGTGGATTAAAAACTGGTCAGCTGTTCCCATCATTGAAATAGCTTGGGACCTCACTACTGCTGAGGGTAGCTGTGGTTCTTTTCAGGGAAGCTCTGGCCCTTACCTTGTCACCTCCTGGCTCTATTGCAGATCTCTCAGCCTGCTGGCACAGGTTCTTCATCCTGCTGGCACAGACTTTCTAGTTTCCAAAACTGACCTTTGGGCAGATCCTTGATATAAACTTTCATGAGATATAGTCATGGGCTGTAGGCCTGCAGTTGGACTAGTCATTGTCATGGGGTGTATGTCTTCAGCTGGAATTGCCTGAAGGACATTGCCATGGCATCCAGGCCCTTAGCTGGATTCTTTGGGTCTCTAGTGTGTGGACAGATCTCCTGTACTCCTTTGCATTTGATTCTTTGGGTGAATATTATAAAATAATACCACTAATTGTGTGTCCTGTATTATATCTTTTCCTTTGCAAACCCTGATTACAGCACTATCCCATCTCCTGAACATGTGAGGACATCATGAGAAGATGGCTGCTTGCAAGCCAGGAAGAGGGCCCTCACCAGTAAACTGAATCAGTAGCACCTTGATTTTTGACTTCCCAGCTCCTAGAGCTATGAGAAATAAGTTCCTGTTCTCAAAGTGAATTAGTCTATGGGACTTTGTTATTGCAGCCTAGACTCACTGATATCAATAAATCATCTAAAAACACTTATCTTCTCTTTCCTAAAATCATGGAGGAAAAATTGATACTCTTGGAAGATGTACCTTACTTAACATTATTTTGAATATCCCCTGCCTCCATGGACAGGCTAAGACACACAGGCAGAGGCATAATTTTCATAGTCCAGCTGTACTTGTGTTTGTTTCTATAGGAAAAAACCCTAATTTGGAAGGAACTGGATAATAGAAAAATTAATTTTTGGTCTATTGGAATCATCCTATAACCTCTGTATGTCCACTGTATGTTCAGTTGCTTGCTCCATGTAGTTCTTGAGCAATACTGGCTCAAAGAAGTTCCTTATAAAGAAAGTAGAAGCTAGCACACTGACTGAACACTGAGAGAAAATAATTAGTATCTAAGAGTTCTCTCTATCCACTCCTGTAGGCAACCTCTACTATACACCAATCAGTAAGCCATCTTTTGGAAGTACAAAAAGAATTCCATCAAAATCCTAAGTGGGGAAATCTGACCAGAAAGATAAGGTGAAAGGAAAGATAACCCTTTGCCTATAGACCAAACAGGTCTTTGAATTTCCTGATAACTAACCTTCTATACAATCAGAAATCAAAATTTCTACTTAAAGAATTTGTAAAGCCAAAGACTGAAAAAATGTGTGTACCACACCACAAATGCTCATTATTTACAGTACTGACTTCTATCTATTGTTATCCATGTGTTTGTCTTTGACATTGTCATTCATTATGGTATTAGGAAGATCTAGCCCAGATATAAGAGGATCATTAAAATATAATCATCAAGGGGTCAACCTGGCTTTATCTCAGACTGGTAGGTGATACACAGAGTGGTGCTTGAAGTGATGCTCAAAGTAGTATCAAGTTCATTTTCTTTCAGTTAGATAGCACACTTGAGATCAGTTAAAGTCCTTTCTAGTCTAGTTCACTTCATTCTAGTTCAGCAAATTTAGCAAAATATCCAGAAAATGGTGTGACTTTTAGGTCAAAATTACATTCTGGAATCCCCTACATACTTTAGGTACCCTTCACACTTACTTTCACTTGCAAGAAATAGTACTAGGGAAGACCTCTCTGAGAAAATACTGAATAATCCTTTTCAAGTTACTTGAGGAGTTTGAGTTCCAGTTTCCTCTTATTTCAAATAGAGGCATCATAAATGGTAGTATCTGCCTCACAAAAATGGTGTTGCAGCAAATGGGTCCATCCTGTGAGTAATCAAGAGAAGGTAGAGAAGATAGTGAGAAAATTTTGAGAGCAGATGACATGCAACTCTTGTTGAGAGAAGGAAACATGAGAGATAAACATCAGGAACATCACAAGATTAAGAATGCTTAGCTTTACTCAGTGTAAATTATCGAAGCTAGAACACAGTGAGGAGCACATGTAAATATAAAATATGTAGACAAAAAATGTGCTAAATTTGAGCAACATGAATGGAAAGAAGAAAGGGAGGAAATGGGAGATTAAAACAATACTTCTGGAGTTCTTATAATGTATGTCCTTAAAGGGCTTTGCATTCGTGAAGGCCTTGAAAGGGAACAATTTACAGTGGGAAAACTCTGAAAACGTCTATAAAGTTACTTCCTGAAAGAGAAAAGAAACATCTAACCTTGCAGAATGGAGATCCTGACTATTGATCCAATATTCCTGGGGAGTATTGGCTAGTGGATATGCTCATGAGAATAGGCTTTAAAATTACAAAAAACTTGGCTGTGAATCTTTCTCAATTACTCACTTCTTGGTGATTGGCTGGGACAATTTAACCTCTTTGAACTTCAGCATCCTCTACTATCAAGTAACCACAGTTTAGCTTTTTATGCATAGGATTGTTCTAAGTTACATGTGACATTGCATGTAAATACTCAGGGCAGAGCCCCAGCTATACAAAACAACTGATAAATGTTAATAATTATCTGTGAGGATAATTACTATTAACACATTAGTAAATGACAAGCATAGGCTCAGAAACTATGAACAAAAGGAAAGAGCTGAAGCATTGGAAACTTCGGGGGATGACAGGACCAGGGTAGAAATATCAGTTTAAGGGGACCTGGGTTCACAAAGGTGACATATGAATACACATTTTCTAAAGATACTGAGCAGATAGGCAAGAGAAAGTGACCTTGGCACAAGAAGGGCCAAAGACAAAATCCTCAGCTTTCAGGATTTGTCCAGTCATATATAGAGGTGGTATTGGAACAAGTCACTTGCTGTGGCCACTACAGAAAGCCTTCTTCTTTGCTCCTATCAGTCTGTAGACGAGCAAACTGAAGGAAGATGGGGATGGCATGTAGATGTAGATGTGGATGTGGATGGTGCCAATTCGTAGGCTTTTAACCCAGACAGAATAAAAAGGGAAAGAAGGAATTGTTCCATTTTGGAAGTTCCAATCTTCCCCATAACCTTTAGAAATGGGTCTTCAGTTTCTTCTATCTTGAAATGCAGACTCACACCAATGACTCTATCATGAGCTAACAGGCTTTTGACCTTGTGCTGGTGCTGCATCCTTGATCCATCTTGCTTTGGGGCTTCTAGCCTCTTAAGCTTTTCAGTTTTCAGAGGGCCTTTTTGCATTATTCCATCTCTGACTGCATAGATGACAATGCAGACTCTCCAAATTATGATCTTGTAAGCCTATGTAATAAATCCCATATTGATTCTGTTCCTTAACAAAACCTTAACTGATATAGTCATGAATTTGTGTAAGTTCTTGATAAGTGACAGCTATGTTTGTTCAGTATTCACACGTTGTTCTCTTGACTAGCCCACCATAGCTTACTCCAAGAATGTAAATAGAATCTGAGCAAATGTGCTTCCAAATCAAATATTCATTGAATAAATCAATGCTGGGCTTTGTGGGAGGAGCAAGGTATGCAAATAGACACATAACACCCACTCACAATCAGTTTCTACTTCCAAATCTGTCAATCTCTCCCCTCCCATGCAACATTTGGCCAAGTTTTAGAAAACCAGCAATAGGATTTGAAGGGAAACATTTGCCAGCTCGTGCCACCCCTAAGCCACTACGAAGGGACAGCATTCTTATTAGGTCACAGAATATCAGACTATGAATTCAAAGTCCACTCCAAGTCAGAGTGAAACCTCCTCTGAAACCCAAGGAGATCAGTGGCTTATTCAAAGTCCCACAGCAAGTCTGTGGCTAACCTGGAGGCTGAATCTAAACCTCATAGTTCTTGTGCAACCTCCCAGGGAAGGTAGCAAGTGACAAAATTTTAAAATTGCACAATTTCTCTTTTAGTGTATAGCACTGGCTGCACAATAGCATACATTATAGATAGAATAACAATTTTATTTTTTGTCCCTCTCCTGATCTGTGCTTTGCAAGTTGTTGTACTGAGAAAGGTATAGCTGTAATTCACCGACTACTCCTGTTTTCCTCCAGGAGTATGCCATGTGTTCAGCCATTTGCTTGCATATAGATTACTTATATTGTCAAGAATAATGCATATCCACCCAGTACAGATCAGGAGTTACTGACAGCTTCTAAAGGGCAAGGGCAATGAATATTTTTCCACATTTTGACAGCCCTTGGTATTGGCAGTGCTAACAGGACTCAAAATAATTTTAGTGATAGGCAAGTCTCTTAGTAATGTGTCAATAAATGCAGAATGGGAAAAGAAAAAGGGATGAGGAAGAAGAGATGAAAGAATGGGATAGGAAAAAAGTAGAGGAAAGGGCTCAAGAGGGAACAGGAGGGTACTGGATGGGTTAGAAATTTTGTCAGACTTCATTCTAGGATAGTCTACAATAGCATTTCTCAAAACATGTATTGGGGGATATTTTTCAGTGAGCTGGCACCGGAAGAGAGTTCTGTGAGCTGAAAAATAAGTGTGATAATTTTCCAATAAGCAAACAATAATCAGATTGCTTTACTGCAGAACTATCAGAAATCTTTTATATGTAGATTGTATCTCTAGGAGATAATATGTACAGTGAAGAAAATGATAATAATAGTGTACAATGCGTCTGTAACCAAGGCGCCATCCAGCTTGGAGAAGCATATATTACACATTCTTTAAATGGGACTCCTATTTAACTCAAATGTTTTCATTTGAGGGCTTTTAATATGCTTAGTGAATCTGACCTACATATTTTTTGTTAAATTGTTATATTGAACTTCTAGATAGTTACTATGCAGACAGCAAGGGATACCTTTTTAGAGTAGTAGAAGAAGTAGTGATAGGTTTCATCAGTGTAGTCTCAGTTTCCGAGCACAAAACCTACCACAGAGTAAATGCTCAACAAATATTTGTTCAATGAGTGAATTGAGCACTAATTGAGTTTCTGACACTAAAGAAACTTATATGTGCTTTCTCACTTAATCCTAGTATTAAAAACTCTGTAATGTAGATAATACTATTGTGATCATTTTTCATATAAAGAAAGTGAGGGATGGCCCTTATTAAAAAAGGAACTTGACCAATATTTTACAGTCCATATATTAGAGCCAGAAATTTAAAGCTCTGTTATTTTGATCCCAAAGCCAATGCTTTTTATCTACCATTCTATACAAAACCCTCCCTCATTTAGAAATTCAGACAACTATCTGAGTCCTACAATTTTCTGACAGCTTATATCAGAGACTGTGACAAAACTGCCTCAAAGAATTAAGAATCCATCACTGTTACTATTAAACTAAAGTCTTTAAGTGTGATGATATATTTGGTTCAAACAGAATTCATAATTTACTATGTGCCCATCAGGCATGATGTTATTTAGTATTGTATCTCGTATTTCAGTTAAACTTCACAGCAATCTCATGAAGTTAGTATTGTTATGATTCTCATTTTATTGATGTGGAAACTGGGGCTTGGAACAGTCAAATAATCTGTCAAAGCAAATAATAAGTAGGTGGTAGAGTGAGAATTTGAACCCACATGTGTCAGATGCAGGTCATATACTCTTATTCAGTTTATGCCACCAAGGTACGAGCCTATTGGTTGATGCCACGTACATCAGTTTGCAGCCTAACTGTCAATCATCCACAGACACACCCAGAGCTTTATGACTCTCTTAGGCAGATTTTACTTAAGTCAATATAACACAACTAATGATCACACATACTGAACCCAATTCCCACTTTCTCTGGGAAGCCTCCCCGATTTCTTATTAATATGCTCCCTCAAGGATCACTCCCTCAGCCTGTTCCCGTTTGGAACTGTCTGTGTGAATCTCAATTATTAATTCCCACTACACTGCACTGGTCTCTGGCTTCTCTGGCACAACCGCCCTTCCTGTTTTGTCCCACTGGATAGTGCCCAAACTGTTCAAATTAATTTGTAACTTGGATTCCCTGTGAAAAGATATAATGAACAATTTCCTTTTGAACTGAATATGGTTCTACATTATTTTTAAAACGCTCCCTGGCTGGGTGTGGTGGAGCATATCTGTAATTCCAGGGTTTGGGAGGCTGAGGTAGGAGAATCATTGTGAGTTCAAGACCAGCCTGGGCTACAAAGTGAGCTTAAGGCAAGCCTGAACTGCGTAGCGAAACCCTGTCTCAAAAAGACCAAAAGAAAATGACTACCTGATTCACTCTTTAAACATCTGGATTGTCCAAATTCCATGTGATTCAGATAACTGGAAACAATCAAATTGTTATCACTAGAGGAGTAATTAATTATGGTACAATCATTCCATTAAATACCGTGTAGCTTTTTTACAACTTAATGTACAGTGCTAAATAATGACATGAAGCGAATACCAAGAAGTGTTATTAAGTAAAAAGAGAAAACTAAACATAGCATATTCAAAAGGCTTAGATATGTTGTACATAGATGTTCATATGTGCAAAAGGTTTCTGTAAGGCTATATAGACACAAAAATACCAAGCTGTCAGCAATTGTTTAACCGGGGGAGGTGTGGAAATGGTTTTCTTTTTTACTTTATACCATTCTAAAATAACCAATTATTTTTTTTATCTTCTGTCATAGATGATTTTCAAAACCTTGCCAATAATTGTGTTACTATTTATGACAGATGATAGATGATTTTTCAACATATTGTGGTGAATTCAGTATTCAGTGCCCAAGGAGAGCAACAGAGGACCATGTCAGCAAGGGTAAACATATCCTGATATGTGAAGACAAAAGAGATAAATGCTGCCACACTGCAGAGTCCCTGAAGGCTGGTTCCAAAAAGAAATACATTGTTACACATCCCAGAATGCAAGGAAGAGAATGCAGTTGTTCTTTATCTTCTTTCAAAAGGTGACTTCCTTAGCTACATTCTCTGAGATATGCAAAGTCTGCCAGTAGGAACACCAACGTTCCAGGAGCTGGCTGCTGTTTCACTAAAAGAGGTTACATAGTAAGATATACATCCATAAAATGTTCTCTTATAACCAGTTTTAAGTATATAGCTCAGTGTTAAAACAGATATATACTGATTTATCTTTCTCATATTACTTTCCTCCTGGTGGTTCTGACTTTTCCCCCTGTTTAATTGCTTGCCTTGCCTTGTGGCTTTTTTCTATTGGTGTTCTTGTGGTTGTGGTCTCCATTTTCTCTTTTTACTATATCCTTCAGAGCATTCTGAAGAGCTGATTTTGTGGTCATCTGAAGAGCTTATTTTGTGGTTATGAATTTCTTCAGTTGTTGTTTGTCACGGAAATATCTTTTTTCTCCATTTATTTTAAAAGATAGTTTTGTGGAGTATGTCAATCTGGGCTGGAGGTATTTTCTTTTAGGTCTTGAAATATCTCCTTCAAAGCTCTCCTTGATTTGAAGGTTCGTGTTGAGAAGTGTGCTGTGATTCTGATGAGCTTTCCTTTATAGGTGACTTGTTTCTTTTCTCTAGGCTCTTTTAATATTCTCTTGTGCTAAATATCTGGAATCTTGATTATTATGTCTTCGTGTAGATTTATTTTGGTCATGGCTTTTTGGAGTTCTATATGATTCATTTATTTGTATATCAAGTTCTTTATCCATGGTCCTGAAGTTTTCTGCCTTTATTTCTGTGAAGACGCTTTTTTCTGACATTTTCACTGCCTCCAGCTTTCTCATTGACCCCAATTCATCTTATGTTGTTCTTCTTTGCTTCATTGTGCAGCTGTTGGATTAATTTTTCATAGTCTCTTGCTATTTTTTTAATTTTCAAGAGAGAAAATCAATACAGATGATACAGATTTTCCAAACAAGATGATAGGAAATTAATAGTTGTTATATTGCATATTGTTACCTTCAGAATAGTTGCTCAGATTACCAGATATAGGCATGCAAAATTGATCAAACAATATATCTCTTTTCATGGTTGTTAGTCACAATCCTGTCTTCTAGCTCTAATATTCTACCCTTGCTTTCATTCACTGTGTTGCATATACTTTCACTGGAATTTTTAATCTCTTGGATTGCTGTTTGGCTTTGTTTCATGGATTCCATTTCTTTCCTATCAAGGCAATTCATGGTTTCCATAATTTTCCTAAGCTCTTCTATTTAAAAGATTCATTTGTAACCTGATTCATATGTTGTAGCTCCATAGTTAGAAGACATTTGATAAATTGTGTTCTAAATACAGTACTTCCTAACTTTTTCAGGACATGGCATGGATGGAAAATAATAATGTATATGGCACACTAAAGTCAAATGATAAGTTTGTTCATGGCCAGAAACATAGTGCTCTTAGATTCACTCTGACTGCCCCAATATCTACCACATCACATAACTCAACACATCTGTGACTTGCTTTGTATGCCACAACTTCCTAGCTATAAAGCATAGTTGAAAGTATGGAATGAACTCCCAAATTTAGGGTTAAAATAAAATTGCCACAGTTCAATGTATATCTTAAATGGCCTGTGATTGGCAAGAGCAGCCTGCATAAGTGAGAATGGCACACAGAGCTTTGAGAACTATATGATGTAAAGGCAGCTGGAACCTTTTTAAAATTCAATCAGATGGAAGTGTCATGGGAATCAGCTAGTACATTGTATAGAGTTCCTCTTAATCCATACAGCTGATTTAAGTAAAAGTCAATTGGAGAACTTCTGTCATTAGTGTCATGAACTTTAGTGAAAGTGAAAGTTTACCTTACCTTTGGGATCCACACAGAAAAGAATCTCTGTTCCCAGTTCCCTTTGTAAGGGCTGATTCTTTCTGTTATTAGGATTCATTCAAGTCAGAAAAGTCTGTGGCCAGGAGTAGTAAAGCAATCACTTAATCAGAGGAGCAATTATTAAGACCCAGCCTGTAAATCCTTCTATACAAACATTGACTCATGTTCTTAAAATGCAAGTAACACAGGAGGTTCATGCACAAATGAAGCTCCCATTCACAAAACCTAAAGAAAAGGGGAGGCCTAATATGTAACATTGAAGTGTTATAGCCAAAACTGAACCCTTACAGATCTCCAAGTGCTATATTACAGGAAATATTTCATATCTATACCTAAGCTCTCTTTCTTTCCTAATAACTAACGATTGTGAATTTACTATATATGTATATAGTTTGCAAGATTTATTACTTTTAAAACAGAGGATTATATGAGTTAATCCATGTAAAATAGTTAGGGCAGTATCTAGTACATATTAGACACACAATAAATGTGAGATAAAAAGTCTGCATCAGATATATTATCCATGATTAATATTTAGGACAATTTATGGCCAGAGAGATAAAATAACTTACCTAAGATCAAATAAAAAGTAAATTGAAAAGCTGGGGTGCAGGCATTCTGATCCCAAATTTGGGTAATATGTTATCCCACTATATAACCAGCCAGCTAACCAACCAGGAAACATGTTTCTAGGCACCTATTCAGTCTAATACATTTTGAGTGCAGGCACACTTAAGTCTCAGACCTTGTCCTCAAGAAGCCTAGAGTCTAACCTGGCAGTTTTCAGGCAGATATCTTGTGTGAAAAGAGAAAGTATCCTAGAACCTATGCTCCATTGTTTATATGCTGTACTTCTATTGTCCAGGACAAGCAGGCCCATGAGAAATAAAGTATAAATAACCATAGAGCTTGCATTACAAAAATGGTTGTAATTGACTTGCTATTGGGAGAAAGACCTAGAAACCAGTAACTGCAATATAACCTGTGTTCCATGATATAGGTGCATACAGGAGAGACTTATTAATTTCACTCAGGGCTGAAGGAAAAAATTGAGGGGTTAGTGTGGAGAAAACTACCTTTTCTTCCAAAACACTATTGTTCACTGGACGGCAAGAAGATGTAGTCAGCACTGGAATAGGAAAAGGGGAAAAGATACATACACATTATATGCCTTCCCATTTCCCCCCAAACTTATCTTTTGGACCTAGGAATATCCTAGGAAAAGGCTACAAAAAGCAAATGAAAGATAGTCTCTCTCTTTTTAACTGGTCCATGTATGCAATACAGTTATAATTGTTTTGATCATTTTTTATTCCTTAGTCTCTCACATCTACCCTTCCCTCCTCCCCAAAATGACTCTCAAGTGAAGCAAAACTAGAAAGGAAAACAAGAAATGAGAGGATGATCCTGTTGTAGTTTGTATCTAGATAGTCCACTAAGCCTCATGCAGCTTTAGATAGGGTGATGTACCCAGGGTTAACAAGGGGAAACAATACAGGACACACAATTTATAGGATTATTTTATAATAGTCTCCCAAATAGTCATATACAAAGAGAGTGCAAGAAATCTGTCCACACGCTATAGACCAAAAGAATTCAACTTAGGGCCTGGATCTCATAGCAATGCCCTTCATGAGTCTAGCTAAAGACCTAGCAACCATAACAATATACCCCACTGGTTCAACTGGAGGCCAAGATTCCACAATGTCTTATGCAGGCCTGTTTCAAGGATCTGCACTGGGAAGGCCCAAAGGTCAATGGTGGAAAGTAGAAAGTCTGTGCCAGTAGGATGAAGGACCTGTACCAGCAGGCTGAGGCATTTGTACTGGAAGCAAGAAGTGACACTCAAAGTAAGGACTGGAGCTCCCCTGAAAAGTACTACAGCCATCCTCACTGACAGCAAGGTCCTGAGCTCCTCCAGTGATGAGAACCAAGTTTATCAGGACAGCCGACATGAAAAACACTTCCAGGAGAACAAACAACTGCAGGAAAACCAATACCTCTGTAACAACTTCTCTTCTTTTTCCCAGTTCTGTCTCCTATGCTGTGGACAACAATCCTAAGGTTGATTCTATACTCAGCAGTACACTGGTTTCATTCAGCTTGGTGCTACAAGTTGACTACCAGTTGTCAATAGGTTTTTCTCAGATGTAGCTGAATCTAGAGTATGTGACTGATTCATAGTGCAAAGCAAGACTGAAGGGTGCTGGGCTTAAAAGTGTTAATGCTACAACCCCCCCCCCAGGACAGGTAGCTTACTTAAAATATAAGGGACAGAAAGAGGATTGTCCTCTCTCCTCTTGCTTGCTTTGGCTGTCTTCCCCTGCCATGAACTGTTGCCAATCTGCCATGGGCCACCCTTCCTTGGAGTCAACCAATTATGGACTGAAAACTCTTCAAACTGTGAGCTAAATAAACCTTTCCCCCTTTAACTTTGGGTTTCAGGTATTTTATCTCAACAATGAGAGAATTATAATGAAGAAAGATGCTCTGAGGTTAGCATGGGGTCTGGTAGGTCTGTGGTGTGTGTGTGTGTGTGTGTGTGTGTGTGTGGTTTGTGTGTGCATAAGAAAGTCACACTAAATGGATCTGAGGAAAAGAAGAAAGTGTAGGGGATAATGCACCTAAAATTGATTTATTGATTCTGCCATAACTTCTGGAACACATTCAAGAATTCTTGAGTGGGTATAAAGTTTAAGCAATCTTTTAAAAAAACATATAGGAATCAACCCAATAAAGAAGGACTGGGGCAAAAGCAAGAACTAAGGCACCACAATAACCTAGAGGTAGTAGAATTAATAAACTTTAGGTCCTTGGGGAATGCTGGAGTCTTCAAGTGCATGAGGGAAGGAATGAGATTGGAGAGAGAGAAGTAAGATGGAACAGGGATAGTGCAAAGAGTCTCGTATACTGTAATGTAGACCTTGGAAACTGCCCCCATGGGCTTCAGGTTCACTGAGGAAAAGCATTTTCCGTCCCTTTCCATCTCTGTGGTAAATTATGAGACAAGTAAGGGAGTAACCACAGAGCCATTCCAGTGCCAATATATGTATTTCATCAATATATCTCAACAATATAAAATACAACTGATTATGATCATTTACCTGATTTTTGAATTGAGACATTTGGTACAATCTTCATCACTTCAACATAAAAACATTCCATATAATCGCACAGTAATTCCAAAACAAAAAAAGATTTCAAGCTTAATGAGCTGTACTTAGAGTACTTGATGAAGTTAGAACCACAGGTGATGAGGGCAGGAATGGAAATAGTACTATTAAAGCTCACTTTTTGTGTATTCTTTCTCATCAGCTATGGCTGAAAACAATTACCCATGACACTCCAGAAGCTTGTGCTTATGAATTTTTTTAAGATTTGAAGTTGCAGAACAACTTAAAGAGACAGGGTGTTCCATGTGTGAACCACTGGCAGGTATCATGTATGGGCTTTCTCTGCAGCCCATGATTTGCACTGCCAGGCAGACATCTATGATGAAGGTGAGTGGTATGCTTAGAAAGGCCACTTGGAAATAAGGGTTTACTGAAAGCACCTGAGAGTTCAACAAGTGAAATCAAGAGAAGCATAGTGTTTACACTTTAAGTGGGAAGGAAATAGGGAACACAAGAGGCAAACCGCAAATCATAGGGCCCTTGAAGCCAGGGAGTAAAAGGTTTAGTAGGATGGAGAAGAGAGTGGTATCAAATGAAGAGCAGAACCAAAAGCAAGATGAAAATGCACATCAGCTCTTGATGGAAGTGGGTTAACTCAAGGTTTATGCAAGGACAAAATCACTTTTGATGCATTTGGAAGCAATCAGGTCATAAAAGAGCAAGTAGCTTTTACATTGCCTTCAAAAAGCCTTCTAGGCTGAAACTGATGAACACAGTGTGCTATGACCCAATACCCTCAGACTTAGGAGACAACACTTACAGATAAAACAAAATGATGTTGCTAAGTTGTATCATGAAGAGATGTATTTGCACCAGTATCTGATTATAGTACACAAGCTAGGGTCTTCTCAATCAGAGACTGGTCTTTCTTACCCTTAACACAAGAGCTTTAAAAAGGCCATCTATTATTTGGTAGATGGACCAGATACTGTTTCTCAATTGCTAATGAAACTAAATTACTAAGAAGTTACTCATGTAGAAACTAAACAGGAAAATTACAAATAATGTACTCTATATTCCCCAAAATTAAGATTTCCAAAACACACTAGGGTTGATATGAATGTGAGATGTTAAACTACACAGAAAATGCAAAGAAGATATTCAACAAAGGCTTTCTTTTTTTTTTACTAGCCCTACAACATGCTACAATCTTGTCTTCCAGTTCACTTGTGTCCCAAATCACCACCTATATTGTGAGTTCCAAGCTCGCTTAAGCTAAAGTACTCAACACCTTTAGTAAAACATTCATCTAGCTGGAGATATAGCTCAGTGGCACAAGCACCTGTCTGGCAATTGCAAGGTCTTGACTTTGATTCTGCTACCCCCCCAAAAAAAGATTCACCTAAAAAAATGATTTGTAAAATGAGTGTATATCCCAAAATTATCCACAAAGTGTGTGCACATAACTATCTCTGGGGAAAATAAATATTTTTCATCTGCTTTCCAATGTGACCACAGACCTCTGAAAACCAAAAAACACTTCTGGAAAAGTTTTATTTACAAAGAATAGTTTATTTACATTAGTATTGGCTTATTTAAAAATAATACTGTGTTTGAAACATCAGCACTTATTGTTTTATTACCTATCAGTTCTAATCACTTATCAAGGGAGCAGCATGCATGAAAATCTCCACTGAAGCATACAAACTCACAAATTGCTCAAACTGGTACAGTTAGGGAATTTCAGCAAGTTACAGAGTGCATACAGCCTAATAGAACAACCACTAACCTCAGTATGAGTATTATTGTAAACAACTCAGTGAAAATTTTTGGCTAAATATCATCAATTAGAAGCTACTGTATTTTTAATTGATTAGATGTGTTAATGTCAGAAGAAAGTTATTTTTAACCAACAACCATACCAAGTCCTTTCAATCTGCCTCAAAGTAAGCATAATTCCACCAAATGCTCCATTGTTTAGACAATTGCATAAGAGACTGTCATCCCATTCTCATTGATTGGGATTTTCAAAGTTATCCACATGTAGTATTCAGATAATACTCTCAGAGGTTCATATTCCAGAAATCTCATGGAAAGTATACGATTCATTTAAAAGTTTGAATGGATAATGAATACTCCATTCTATAGTGTTGACTGATAACAGTCAAGAGTAATACAAAAGAAAAAAATGTAGAAAACGAGAAATGCATATCTATCAGTGGAATGAGAGTTTTCAGAATTTGATGTGTATCTGGAGATAGAGGTCCTCAATAGAGAGTCTATCTGACTCAACCAGTCATGTGAAGAAAGATAAAACTACTCGTAACAAAGAGCATAGCTTGTCACATCTATCTCTTCAACTATTTTGCCCACACAGAAAAGTCTGTATTCCTACCATTACCTTTGAGTTGCAAAGAACAAGAGTCAAAAGAAAAAGATCAAAGACCTGTATGAGGTCCAAATTGCCTTGTACTTTGATTCTCCACAGGCTTCCTGGATTGTTAATTAGCAATTTGTTGGACAGACTTTTGCAAACACAGTATGAAGAGCAAAAGTGGATATGTTCTTGGGAAGTTATGGAGTAAAATTCAGTGAATAGTTGACTGTATTAAAAGGATGATTTTCTAGTGTGATCCTTTCCAAAGTCTATATACATGTAAAATATATAATTTACATTTTATGTAGTATAAAACATTTATTTTTTGTTGTTGAACATTGTACATACTTGTGTGTACATGCCCGTGCACACACACACACACGCACACACACACACAGGCTATTTCAGTATATATTTAGGAGGGAAATCTTTTGGTTAGTTTTCAATTAAATAATAATAAAATGTTACGTTTGTGGAAGGTTCTGTGTTTTGCAAACCTGCATGTTCTAAAATTTCAGTTCATAAAGTTTTTAATATAATTGGTCATTCAAACTAGGTCGTATACTAAATGTCTATTTAATTAAACCTTTGGGAAAGAAATCATGTTTTTTATCATTCTAATGATAAGCACCCAAATTTCATAGACTGTATACTCAGAATTTTGCTTATTAGATGTTCTTGGAAATGGAGGTGCATGGGTACTTGATGTGGTTAACAGGCCTTTGCTTTGCTAGCTATTATTTAGAAGCACTATCAGTTATTCTAATTTATATAGAGAAAATGAACTACAGGTAGTTTTTCATTCTTCAGTAACAAAGAACAGAACAAAAGGGAAGGACAGCTAAAGATTTTCTGTCCCATATCTTTCTCCTTGTGTGAGAAAGCAATTCTGATCTGGGCACGCACCTGGCTCTCAGCACAGGAGGAGGTGGGAACATTAGAAGTGCCAAACACATCTGAATACTTGCAAAGACTTGAACAGAAGCAAAATCATGGAGAACACAGAAAATGCATATTCACTCCAGAGGTTATTGACAAGATTAATCACCTCATAACTGCTTTAATACTATGACTCCCAGCGTATTGCAACTATAATTATTCATAAAAATACTAATGAATTCAATTTTGCCAGAAATCACCCTGCTGCAACTGGCGAGTGTAGAAGGAGGAGGAGGAGGCAATTCAGCTCTTAGGAGGGAAGGAGAGAGATGCTTGTGAAACTGGAGAGTGTTTAATTAGGTCAAGTAAGTAGGGCTGGATGGTGTTTATTCTGGCTTTCACCTTGTGATGTTTCATGTTGACCTATACATCCCATTTTTAGATAATGTTCCTATTGAAAAGAATTCCTAACAGTACTGTCACTTTTTTCTCTCCACCAACTCACTACTGTTAGATGTGTGTGTGTGTACAAATATATATATATATATATATATATATATATATGAATTTGGCTGAAATATTCTTTTCAGAATGCACTGTACAAGGAGCAGTGCTGGCTGGGTACAGTGGCACATACCTGTAATCTCAATACTCTGGGAGACTAAGGCAGGATTGAAAGTTTGACCCCAGC
>PVLD010021190.1:0-32059 GCA_004027595.1 Dinomys branickii | reverse complement strand
TTGTGTCTCTTAGTTTATATTCCCACCCTCAGGTTCTTACACCAGTGATACAATACGTTGCCTGCACATGTACCGCTGATTTATTTCACTTATGAGTATGGACTCCAGTTTTGACCACTTGCCTACAAAGTCCCCAAAACTGTCTTTCTTTATAGCTGAATAATATTCCATTATATAAAAATGCCACAGTTTTTTAATCAAGTCTTCTGTGGATGGACACTTGGATTGCTTCCACATTTTAGCTACTACAAATTGTGCTGCTATAAACATGGGTGCACATATATCAGAGTGATATGATGCTTTCAGATCTTCTGGGAAAATACCCAAAAGGAGAATAGCTGGTTTGAATGGAACCTCTAGACCTAGTTTGCTGAGGAGTCTCCAAACTGCTCTCCACAGTGGTTGCACCAGTCTGCATTCCCACCAGCAGTGTAATAGAGTCCCTATTTCTCCACATCCTCTCCAGCATTTGTTATTGGATGACTTTTTCATACTGGCCAGTCTTACTGGGGTGAGATGAAATCTCGATGGTGTTTTTATTTGCATTTCTCGAATGACTAAGGATGTGGAACATTTTCTCATATATTTATTTGCCATTTGTATTTCTTTGTCTGAGAAGTGTGTATTCATCTCAGATGCCCATTTCTGGATCGGGTCTTTGAATTTGGACAGGTACATGTTTTTTAATTCTTTGTATGTTCTAGATAGCAGTCCTTTGTCTGAGGGACAGCCACCTAGGATTTTTTCCCAATTTGTGGGTTTTCTTTTTACTTTGCTGGTGATTTCTGTAGATGTACAAAAACTTTTCAGTAGGATGAGGTCCCAATTATTGATTCTTTGAAGTGTTTCCCTTGCAGTTTCATTTTTGTTCATGAACTCTCTGCCCACTCCTATGTCTACATTGAATTTTAAAAGGTCACTATTACTCAACATGTCAGAGATTTAATTCAAGAATGGTATACTTTTAAGAGTTGTTTTAGTTAATTAATTTTACTAATATTTCCCTAGATTTTTTGATTATTATTTTAAAAATCTCTTTGTTACCAAAATGCATACATACATTCTGTCTTTTCTGACTTTTTCAAAGGTATGTAGAAATGCAGCTAATCTGCTATCCTTGCTAAACAGCAATTAATTCCAGTAATATTGTTAATTAATAATATTAACAATAATATTGTCAATTTGTTATATTTGGGTAATGATTTATTTGCGGCTAGAAAAGTTATTATATATAGACAGGTAATGCTATCATATAAACCAATATTGTATGATAGTGTTTTAATCAGTGTTCCTGCTGCCAGGGCAAAACACATGATACCTGCAATTTAAAGGACGTGAAATTTAACTTGGTCACAGTGCACGGCAAAAGCCCCAGAGAAGAAATGGCCAGGGACCAGAAATAATCCCAAGAATTCTGTCCTCACGAAACACTTGCACACAACCACAAGTATTCTTTCTGAGTTTCCTGGATGTTTCTCAGGCCAACAGAGTTGACATTAAGATTGTCATAGAGAGGGGCGTGGTAGCACATGCCTGTAATCCCAGCACTCAGGAAGCTGAGGCAGGAGGATCATTGTGAGTTTGACACCAGCCTGCACTACAAAGTGAGCTCAAGGCCAGCATGAACTGCATGGCAAGACCCTGTCTCAAAAAAAAAATTGTCATGAACACATGTATCTATGTAATAACACTATGAAATTTGTTATATTATTTGTTATATTACATTAATATGCCTTAAGCAGAGACACTTTAAAAGTATTTCATGTGAAGACTAAAAGTCTGATATTTTAATTTGTTTATTTGGTACTTTATATATCTGAAAAATCAGGTTATTAATTTTGTTTAATTTTTATATATTTTCTCTCAATTTCTGAAGAGGGCTAATATCCTTGATTATGATTTATCCAGTAATTCTGTTAAATTGTATTCATGTTTTAGATAAACTATTGGGCAGTGAAACTGCAGTTTTTGTATCTTCCTCACAAATGGAATCCTCTCCCAATATTTAGCGACCCTTTCTCATTCTGCCAGCTTTCTGTTTATTCCTTCCAGGCTGCACCTCTGCCATAGGAGTGGGCTTTGTGTAGGGTTTCACAGGTTACATAAACTCCCTCCTGCTGAGCTACCCCCAGTCCTGGAAGGCAATGTTTTTAAAGGATGGCGATATCAATGGGTCATGAAACATTAGCTAATGATTGCAGCAAAACTTTAGATGACATACATGAGAATTCTTTGACTATCTAAAAATGTCACCAAAATTTTATGGTACTGTTATTATATGTTTTAAAGTTTTAGTTGGCCTGACTATACATTGATTCAAGTTAGAAATGAAAATTAATTTATGGATTATTGACTGGATAAACATGACAGTTTAGATACTATGTGCTCAATTATTTCAGCCACAAGTTTTTGTGTGCAATATTTCATATGAAATAAACATATAAATTTTAAGAATGGTAATATAAGATAGATGTTGCTAAATAAGTTAATATATAATTAACAAAGTTAACATAATAGTATATTATTTTTAGAACATATATTATATATTGTAAATACATTATTTCAAACATAATGATTATTATTATACACTGTGCCATAACATAATATGAAATATTTTGTTATTATTAAAGTTTATTTAACAAAATGATGAGTAAATTTCTACTGTTATATTAATTTATAACATTATATATGGCATACTGCATATCTGTAATCTATACCAGTAAGAAACTGATAGTCATTAAAACACAGCAGAGTAAAAACATACCCTACACACTGCTTAGTAGAGTTAGAAAGGGAGCGATTGAGTGAGAAGGGACAGCAGTGTCTCCATGTTGCTCATTATTACTAAATGAAGAAAGATTTCCCCCCAAATTATTTTCTTGTAAAACATAGTTTAGTCACAGATTACTCACACATTAAGGCATGATTTGCTGATGGCTAGCAGGAGAATATAACTGGTTTATTCTTTTATTTCCTCCCCTAAGCTAAATAGAAAAGGATATATTTCTTAGAAAGAAAATGGAAAGGACCCTGTGTCAACCCATAGCCAATAACTCCACATCAAAACTCATGTTTAACTCTCTTTGGAAGATACAAATAACTGCTTGCAAATATTCTTCATGCATAGATATAGTAGTTATTCCTTATAATAACAAGAAAATTCGACATTGCTTTGCATTTCAGTGTATTTCCTAAATACAAGTCTCAGGTTCAAAATTTTACAATCATGAAAGCATAGTACTGACATTATTTCTTAGCATTACAACAATTTAAAATCTCAACACTTAAATTTTTTCTGGCAGTATCAACCATCTTCACATAAACTATCCCCTTTAATTCCATTCTCAGTATAAGTAATGTGTACTGTCCCTATGCTTATTTTATAAATGTTAAAGAGCAAGCAACAATTTAATGGTCAGAAAAGTTCACAGCTAGTAAGTATTAAAACAGTTATGAAAAGTCAAGAAAAAGACATTTTGTAATTCACCCAGCTTAGTTGGTATGAAAGTCAATATGCAAATCTGGTAGGTTCCATAGTTTGAAAAGACTGAATTTCTGTTTTCATCATGCTTCCCGGTTTTCCTTTACGTAATGATGGCAAAAGACACTTTTTCAGTTGTAATCAGTAAACTTATTTTTAAGGTCAAGACATAGAATTTACAGTATAGCATACTGGATAACACACGTATTAGAACAAAAGCAATTGGTAAGTTCGTTGAGGCCTAGAATGTTTTGATTCCTTAGTTTTCATCATTTAGGGAAATTTTTGTCTAATGTTTTTGCTACTTGGGATAAATTCCTTTAGATAGGTCTCTACTAGTGAGCTTTATTTTTAAATAAATAATGGTATTAAACAACAACTTTTACTCCTAATCACTTACCAAAAAACCACAAAGGTACATATTGGAAAAAAATTCTATTTCAAACAAGTATTTAGGGATGTATTACAGGATTATTTTTAATGTTCACAATCCAGGAGAAATGCAAAATTACAGTAGAATATTGAATTAAAAATTTAAACTAAAACAACAAAGTCTTAAAAACACATAACCTTGCCACCAGAGAAAACACAGTTAAAGTTTTATTTATTCTATGGAAATTTGTTGTCTGTATCTTTATTTAATTTTTTTCTTTGACATTGTGGATATACAAAATGATTACATGATTATATCCTGAGAAATAAAGAAAGCAGAGTCTTAGACTTTTATCTTAGTCAAAACTTTTCTCTAAAAATCTATTTATAAATTGTGGAGCACATGTAAGAGCTTTCATTTACTTATCTATCTCGGTTTTATTGAGCACCTCAGGTAAAACAATCTATTCCAGCCTCTTCAGTAAACAAATCACTGAGTTTTCTGTTGCTCAGAGCTTGCTTTCCAGTGCAGGAAAAACTTTTTTTTTTTTAAAGAAATAGTAAACACTAAGTTGAGTAGTCAAATCTGAAGAATATTATGGAGGAACTAGAACAGGGTTGGGGAGTACGGCAGGAAGAATTCCAAAATGGCTCCACAGTGGCGTTGATGCTTGTGTATACGCGCTGTCCTCCGGTGTGAAGACCTGTGAGACGGTGAGATATCACTTCCATCATGCAGAAGTGGATATCGTCAATGTACGCAATTGCCCTTCATAGCTGATAAGAGTAAGTAACGGACAATTACCCTGGGTGGCCTGGTCTAGTCATGTGAAGCCTTTAAAGTATGATTAAGCATCCAAATGGCACTTACTTTTTGCCGAGGCAAGAAAACAGATGACTGTGCAGTGAGATGAGGAGGCCAAGAACTGGAAGTGTTTCCTGGGAGTGAGAAGCAGCCCTGGGTGAAAGAGAATAAGAAAAGTAAGAAGATGAGCCCTCCAATCACAGACGGGTGATGCCTGATAATAACCATGATGTGTGAGGAAGTGCCTTCGCCCTGGATGAGAAGTTGAGAACTGGCTGTGATCCTGGCTGAAGTCGGTGAGTGGTGAGTAGTGAACCCTGTTAAGAAGTTCCTGAGAACAGTGAGCTAATAAATGTGTGCTACATTTCTTCCCTGAAGTTTGTGATAATTTTCCACGGCGATAAAAACACGATACAAGGGAACTGGGTGAGAGGCCTCTTTGCAAAGGTAGGTGTAAGCCAAAAGGGCGAGAAGTATGAATGGGGGCCATTTGAGTGTATTTATTACTCCAGCCAACTGCTAAGGTGTCAAAATTCTTCACGTTATTTATAGAAATAAACACAAACAAGCAAATTATTCATCATAAAAATGTGATGAAATATCTGAGGAGAAAAATGACCAATTATTCACTCTGTGAGACACAATCAATAGTCTCATATTGAAACTCACAGGAGTCTGAGGTAACTATTCTCCCCCACCCCCCCCAAAAATTAAGAAACTAGAAAGAGCAATGAACTCCATGGAGGGGTAAAGTTAGACTGCGGCAGTAGCAGAAGCTACAGCTGTTTTTTTTAAGTGATCAGTATTAGTGTGACTTCACTGATTGGAGCTACCAAGCAAACAAATCAACTCCTTCATCAGCCAGTAAATAATTCTGGTCGGTGTAGTTTGCACTTGCAGGAGCAAGTGATACCGAAGATATAATAATCCTTGTTCTTCCTAAGAGCTTCAACACAGGTGGATAAAAAATAGACAATTATTATAAGATTACCGCAGATAAGAGCTAATGGCTTGCAGTTTGGCTGCAGATTAGAAAAATGAGAGTTATAGAATCATAGGACAGTGGAAATTGAAAGCAATGCAGACTGCAAGAACCAAGGCAAATTTCATGAAAAAGTATAGTTTGACCTGAGCTGTGAAGGGTACAGCAAAATTAAACTGAGAAAGGGGGAATTTGAAAAGTCTGTGGAAAATAAGCACCTGCTTTAGGAAACTCTACATTCTGATACCAGGTTTTGATTTAGAAGCCAAAGTACGACCACAGGAATTTGTTAGTGTGAAATAGGTTCCCTGTGCACTGTTTATGAACTTGACGGTGACCAGTTAATACCTTACAAGTCACATGCAGGTTTAATACTTGCAGATAAGCAGCATGAAACATCAGAAATGCCTGAGTCCATCACCCAAGGCTCAGAAGGGGTGCCCAAGGACAGAGGGAGTCTTACCTGCATGAGTTTCATCTGTGCTTCAGCGGAAGCACCCCCGGAAGACTGGATGATGTACTCCGCCAAAGCTCTGAAGCACATCCTACCCTAGGTAGAGACTGTTCCAAATTTGTCTCCCCCTATGTTAGAGTACTGCATCCTTAGGTTGGAGTTATCTTGAGAATATTTGTGGTGAGAAGAGAGAGGCATAATGGAGTTGGCTCAAGCTCACCTAAAGAACTTCTTGCAGTTTGTACTTCCCTGAGTCCCTTAAGTGGTGTAATGAAGAACGTAAATGCACTGTTTCACAATCTTCCTTTCTTGATTCTTTAACCAGCCTTCTCTCTTAACAAAGAAAGAAAAAAAAAAAGGAAATAGCAAGTATCTTATTTAATGCACAAACACTAAAGTCTATTAGAAAGATGTGACTTTATAAATACCGGGAAATGGATTTACCCTAGTAAATGAAAGTATGTATTCCAAGAGCTTAGAGACTACAAGGGGGTGTAGTTCTTAAAAATGGCTTGATTAATCTGTAACGGTCCTTGATTAAAATTTAAATTTTTTGGGAGAATAAATATGTCTTCAGTTAGTGTTTTCCTAGCCAAGGACAGTTGCTACTATTTTCCTAACTGGATCACTAACTGAATGATGACTACAAGGAAATTTGGTTTTTAAATCATGTGTGCTTCTCCACAGATGGTAGAACTTTGGGGTGCTTCCCCCCCTCTCATCACTCTTTTCAAACTCTGTAAGCCTCAGTCTCATTTCCTCACACCTTTGCACCCTCTTTTGGAACATACACCAATCACAAGCGATAGCCATGTTCCAAATAAAACATCACAACCTAGAGTCAAAGCAAACAAAATCAATTGATTAACCAGACTCTGAATGAATGCTGGCAAACATCAACCTGAAAGACAGACAGGATTCCACAAAGAAGGTACAGATGGGCCGAGAAGGGAAAGTCTTGAACTCTTTGTTTGGAAAAGCAACTGTTTGGTTTAAATATAATTTTTATTTCTGTTATAGTGAGTATTTTCCAGCCATGAACACCTCTTTAGAAGTATGATGTTATTAGAAGTGCCTCCTTATCTTGTATCATTTGTCTTTGATCAGTCTTCCAGAAGAGGTAGGTTTGTTTATTTTTAAACAAAGTAAGGCCTGATAAGTTCATCTGCATCCTATCAGTACTGCTGCATTTTCATTCAGAATTAAAGCAAAGTTTCCTAGCATAATGATCACCAAATAATTTTATTGTATTAGAAGAGATTGCATTTGAACAGATTCCTCTAATCTAGAAAATAAAACAAATATTTATTTTCCAGAGAAAGATTGGGCATCATATCTGGCATTAGAAACCACAATATTTGACAATTAGACTATGCTCAAAAAAATGAAATGTGCAATCAGGGTGCTGGTTGTATATAAAGTAACTGTTCCTCGTAGAAATATAAACCCCAAGAGAGACTAAACCAGTTGCTTTGGAGGCTCTGTTCCAAATGATGCATTTTATTTTTAATTTGTGATTCTTGCAAGCTACAGCTAAGTGTGCTATAACAGGTGTTATGGCTTTACATTGTTTTTTTAGTACTGTTTTGGAGCACAGCAAAATCTAATTCTACATTTTGTAGGTTTCATCCTTTTATTTCTCAATAAATATTTAATAGTATGATGTGCCACACATACTAATTGGCTGAATATTTTAATTTTTTGAATTCCTGTGTGATTTAATGTTGCATAATAGGAAACACTTTAGAGCTTAAACTATAGAAAAGTTCAAAAATTAAGTTGAGAGCCTGCCAACAAAACTGTCCTCTCTTTATTAGAACAGATAAATTATTTGAATTAGCTGATCAACCCCAAGGGGTATGTTTACTCCAATCTGCAATTAACCTGTCTGATTTTAAAGAACAGACTATTAAGAGAAGAGCTGCATTTAGAATTTGTTCATAATAGATATAAGGTGAATCAATGATCAATATAAAATGCTTCTTATAATTGCAGACAGCACTTTCTACTCATTGTAGTAGTTTAAGCTCAAACTACAGTATGGAATTTGTATGTACTTACAGTATGTAATTTGACAGTGTCAGTGGAAAAATAATGGTAAACACCTGCTGCAGGTGACTTTTAGTGGATAGGGCTCATTATCTCTCAGAACCCTACACCTGAAATTCTAGACTGGCTGTTATATTACTGATTCGTCTTTTAATTTTGGGGGAGAGAGGAGGATTGAAACACTTCAATAAGGTTTTAGAAAAATAAATTCAGGTGAGTGCATAGTTGGCATGTATTTCCATTTTGTCTTTAACTTCTGAAACCCTATACTGACATTGGTCATTTCTGCTCCTTGTTAATTCTATACAATTCTTTTTTTTTTTTTTTTTTTGCGGTACTGGGGATCGAACTCAGGACCCTGTGCTTGCTAGGCAAGCGCTTATTCCACTGAGCTATATCCCCAGCCCCATTCTATACAATTCTTTATTTCTGGATTTTCTGTTTGGAACCATCTTTGTGGTGCTCATACCTTTGGCAATGTTGTCATTCATGTCATGAACCATTTTGACCAACTCACAACTTTTTGCTTTTCCATAGCCACATTGGTCAGTTTGTACGACATTTCTACTATCTTTTGGGTAATATACTCTGCCAAGTTTCTTTACTTCCTCTTGAGTTATTTTGTACAGCTCAGATCTCTGATTATTTCCTTACTGTCCCCTGTTTCCGCTTGCATATACTTTGGGAGTTTTGAGTCTTTAAAGATATTTTGTTGCCCTGTTTTTTCATGTTGTGTCTGTGTGTGGGTGTGTATGCCTAAGTTTGAGTCCAGATCGAGTGGAGAGTTTGTCGTCGATATGAAGGTCTCTTTTGTTAGGTTATTTGGTTATTTTCCAGTAATGTGTTCATGGGTTTCTTTGTCTGTAGGTATTGTATACCACCTCAATCTATTCAGGTTTATTTGATGGGAACCAGACACTGTGTTGTACAGAGAGAATTCCCACTGGTTATAACAGCACCAATAGATACAAGTATACATTGATCATAAACAATGAAATATTTTCATAATTTCACCCCTTTTGTCAGTACCCCTCAAAGAGTATATTATGCTGCTTGGTATCTCTGGCTCATCTAAGATGTCGGGGTGGGAGCATGGTTTGTGGAAAGGGAAAAGAAAAGGGATATGACAATGGGGAACGAAGGAGGTAAGAGAAATGCCAATAAGTAAAAACAGACAGAAATTTGTACTCTGTTTAAATCATTTTTACAGGTGGGGAAAAAGTCTGGTTTTGAAGGAGTTTAAAAGAGTATTGGTGTGGGTTCTAAGAGTATTTAGATGATTGGAAGTATGTTTAGAGATTGAGCATGATTGTTGTTAGGTATTGCTATATTTCTAGGTAAATTTGTTTGAAGCCCCTAAGCCCAATACTGTAGTTGTAACTATTGTATTATTATTACTTTATTGGATTTGGGTAACTTGTTGTTTTTTTTTATTTTCTGTTTTTTTTTTTTGTGATTGCCTTTTATTGCCATTGGTTGATTATTATATTTAAATTTCAAGGTTTTCCTCTTTGATTTTCACCCTTCACTTAGTGTGTCTTCCCTTCATTTTTTGTCTTTCAGGCCATATTATTTCCCGTGCTTCTCTAGTGAGAGTTTGGCCAAGCCCCCAATCCTCAAATGCATGTACAGTGAAGGCTTAACTAAAAGAGAGAAGTAATATGGTTTTGGGGATCAGGAAGGTCACCGCACTCTTGGAGCTAAGATAAAGACTTCTCTAGGTTGCTTGTATTTATTAGACTTCAAAGAAATTTGGGAGTGTGAGGGAAAGTGAAAGGAAAAGCTGAGGTGAAGTGGGCCACTGAGCAGGACCTTGAGAAGTCAGAATAAGGACTGTCTTATCTCTACATTTGATAGTTATTGCCCTAGAATAGGGAGTAGAAGTTGGTGTTCAAGATGCCTCAGCTGCGGTGTTGCCTTCAGAGCACTACGGTCAACAGCTGAGCCCTTGCACAGTCCAGCCCCCAAACCCCACTCTCGTTGTTTCTTGCCTTCACCCTCCTCCTGTCTACTGATCTAATGGTATAATCATTACAGTGTCCTACAGAAATGCACTAGAGAATACAAATTAGCTAGTGCCATAAATTAAACAGCAAGGGGATGTCAGGGTAATTATTAATGAAATTGGGCTGAGAGCATCAGTTGTGATTTTTCAAGGACTATTCCCAAGGATGAGAGAAGGGAGAGGAGAGTAAAGCAGAACAGTCACTGAATCTACTATTCTGGGGAAGAAGTGATTAATACTTGGCTAAATCTAGAACACAGAGAAAGAAAAATCCACTATAAGATTCGGTTAAATGAGTCAGCTAATGTCTTTTGGCAGTCCAAGGCTTACATTGCCCAAGTACTAAGAGTTACAATATCAAAATAATTTTTGAAAGAGAAAAATTGTACGTTTAGAGTTTGGCACTGTGGTATTATGGCTTTATTGCCTACTTTGTCAGAAAGTTTAATCATTCAGAAAAATAACTGTGAAATTTAGAAAAGAAATCTATCATAACACTCCCTGTTCTGTTTTTAGAAATGGTTAAGTCATAATTTTCTTTTCTTTTCATCCCATAGCATATGGAAATCAGTGCTTCATGGCAGCTCTTCATATGTCTGTGCTGAGGGAACACTCATGAAACCTTTAAATCACCTTGAACAGTTACACTATGTGGTAGTCATGCCTGTATGAAAAACAGACTGGCAATAGCTGAGGAAGTAAATCATAAGGGAGATTATCTCAAACAGCCTGAAAAGCAATACCTGTATTTTGGCTTCTTGGATGGAAAGTTTTGTAGTCCATTTGACTGAAGTATAAGATTATTTTAAAAAATATTTTATTGGCGAATTTTAGAACTACACAGTGATCACACTGATCATAGGGAGTTTGTATCTGTGCAAAATACATCTAGATTCTTTTATTCAACAAATAGGATCTTATCAAAGAGATTTTTGTGTAGCAAAAGGAACTACCAACACAATGAAAAATCTCACATATCGGAAAAGTACTTTTGTCAGCTGTTCCTCAGACAAATGATTGATGTTTAGAATATAGAAAGAACTCAAAAGACCATCAGACCCCACATGTAAAGGTCCAATCCAAACAACAGGCATTTGAAGTGAATAGACATTCTTAGACAATGAAGTAGAAGTGGAAAATAAATATATGAAAAAGTGTTCAATATCACTGGTCATTTGAGTGACACAAATTTTTTTAAAAAACACTGAAATTTCCTCTCACTCCAGAAAGAATGGCTATTATTAAGAAATCAACCAGTAACAAGTACTGGAAGTGCTATGGGGAAAAAGGAGCCCTTCTCCACTATTGGTAGGGGTATAGACTGGTGCAACCACTGTGGAAAACAGTGTGAAGATTCCTCAAATAAATTAAAACTGGAGGTCCCCTGTGCCCCAGCTATTCCCTTCTTGATGTTTTCCCAAAAGAATTTAAAGCATTATTCCAGAGCAATATATGCACACCCATGTTTATAGCAGTATAATTCAGAATAGCTACATCTTGGAAACAGCACATATGCCCATCAGTGGATCAATGGATAAAGAAGATATGGTAGTTTTATACAATGGAGTACCATCCTCCTATAAAGAAAGGTAAACTTGAGACTATATTCTTAACTGTTATAAATCAGACACACATGTTTAAATATCACATTGTTTCTCTGGTATGAAAAACTGGAGGTGTAAATGAGGACCAAAAATGAAGTGTGAGAATCTAAGTTTGAATATATCCAGAATATTCATTGAATGGAGTACATAATATAATATTTAATAAATATTGATTGTACATCATAAATTTCACAGATTTAAAGGACAATAAATTGATTTTTATTACAAAATTCATTCAAATGCTATTTTCAGTTTATTTAAGGCAAGTTTTTATTGTAATCTTTGCTATACAATTCCTAATTTTTATGGTGCCATGTATATGTAATGAATTCCCTGAAGTTATTGTTATATGATCATTGATATATGACAAAAAAGTTTGACCATAGTATTGATTCATAAACATCTTTTCCATAGAGTATTTATTATTTGTTATTTACCTCAATGGGCATTAGTAATCTATTATTATCAACTATAATAATGTTAACTGAGGATTGAACATTTCTCTCATATTTGGATTAAACTTAAAAAATATTTAATTGCAATACTTTACATAGTAATAAATCAAAATAAACTTCACATGATTGAAAGTGGCATAATAAATGTACCATCATGTAATTGAAAGAGATTTAAAACTAATAGATGAAAAATATAGCCAAATACCCTGATTATCTGGGTTTGGAAAACGGATTTTAAAGCAAGATGCAAAATGTAGCATAACAAGAAAGAAGACGGAGATACTGAACACTGAAGTTATTTTAAATTTTAAGGATAAAATATATTATGTGTGAAAATATCTTCATATTTCTGTTCAAAAATATGAAAGGGATCAATAAATTTGTTATTCTTTACACTTCTAGAAAAAAAACTTAAAACAAGTCAAAGAATCCAAGAGAATAATAGGAAAAATCTGTGAACATGTAATTCTTAGGAGAAATGCAAACTAATGAGGTGCCTATAAAAATTCTACCATTAGTGATCAAAAAAACAAATGAAAACCAATACTGCATGCATATGTTCACAGTTTAGAATCACAGAGTCTTGTGAGGGTAACCTTTTATTCTCTAGTATTTATATAAATAGATATTAGAGTTCTGAACTTCAGTTAACCACATTTAGCAAGTGGGGCAGTAAATGCTTTTCAGGATTTTTATTGAGTTAAAAGCGGTGGTGGCTGTTATAGGACTTGCTATGGCTTGAATGCATCCTCTTCAAAATACAGGTGTCACCAATGTGATAGTGTTGAGGGTTGGGATTGTTAGGTGGCAGTCAGGTCGTGGGTGCTTCTTTCTCACTAAAGGAATTAAGTTATAAAGAAAGAGAATTCATGCGGCTTTGGGTTAGTTTGCCCTTCCCAATTCTGCCTTGCAGTGACACAGAAAGAAAGCCCTAACCAAGTACTGCTGCCCTGATCTTGTAGCTTTCCAGCCCCCACAACTGAAACAAATGTATCCTTTTTATAAATTGCTCAGGTAATTTAGGCATGTCAGACATCTTCTAGGAGCACAATCATACTATGTGTCTGACGATGTTGCCATCCCAAATGGTGGAGAAATACAAGAATAAAAAATACAGTCATACAGAGCTATACCTACATCAGAAAAAAAAAAAAACGCGCAAAGTTCAGCATAAATGAAGCAAAACTATAGAATGATGAATCATTTCCAGTAATCTCTTAAGCACCTGCTCTGCTAGAAGCCTCATGCAAGATACAAGAGACTCAGAAAAAGTGCTAAGAGAGACGGGAGCTAATTTAAGATTTATCTAAGACCCTACATTAAAAAAAAAAAAAAGGCCAAAGTACCTGAAGGTTGAAAATATGGAAAGACTTTCCAGGCTGAGTGATATGTGGTCTACAGGAAGGAATGTAAGAGGTCAAATGATGTGTAGGAAAACATTTGAAAGGCAAGCTTTCTGGAGGATAAGTGTGTGAAGGGAAGGAGGAAGCAAAGTGGGAAGGAGGGAGAGAGGGAGAAAGGGAGAGAGAAGGGAGAGAGAGAGAGAGAGAGAGAGAGAGAGAGAGAGAGAGAGAGAGAAATTAAGAAGCATTTCACAAGAGATTAGGAATAAGAAGATACTCAGTACCTTCGATACTGTTTAATATTGTTCTACAAATATTCTTAAAAATGGGTCACAAATCAACAAGCGCATTGGAAGGGGGGAGAACAGGGAAGCAGGAAATATGTACATTTTATTATTCATACTTTTGACAAAGTAAGTGTCACGTGACACAGGGTCGCCTGGTGATTAGTGACTGGAATTGCCTCAGGCAAGTAGCGGGCCTATTTGCTTTAGGCACTAGGGCCTCGCCTTGCCCCACACGTGTGACCAGTTTCCAGCTTAGGCAGCTCCCTACAGCTTTCAGTGTGTTATCCTGAATAAAACTGAAACTTCAAACACTCAAGCTGATTTTTATCTTTTATTAAAATCTAGTAACTGCATTAATTCCCTGTAATTCTCTAATACATCCTTACACTTTCTTGTTCTTCTTCCCTCCCCAGGATACACAGTTTTTTTGTCTTTCTGACACACACTTTCTTTACAGAGACTTTAAACAAAATTTGTGTTTGTCTTCACCACATTTAATAAGGTTGTCCTGTCAAATCAATAGTTTTTTCATCACTAATTATATTCAGTTTCTATTGCTTTTCCTAACATTACTCTGCTAGGTGATATCTTCAGGATTCTTAAAATAAAAATGTTTTTTTTTTCATTTACTTTAAAACATTTTTATTTTATATTACATATTGTCATCTTCAAAGTGGTTACTCAGATAACCAGATATGGGCATGTAAGGTTGATCAAACAATTACACATTAATTGTTCCTTTCAATAAACCAATAGAAATTAGTAGTACAATTATCTTAACTATTTTTTGTATATATATTTGTTTTTCCCTTTTCCCTTGTCCCAGTTGTTCTTTCCTATTTTAAGTTTCTTTCCCTTTTACAACATCTATTGCACTTTTCAGATTTTCAGATTTACTCTTTCAGGTTCTTATAGAAGGGAGAAATACTACACATGTAAATCTGATTTATTTCACTTATGAGTATATAGTTTTCTATCACCTTGTTTTGAGATTCTGTGTCATTTCTATTGTTTTTATATTGTTTTGTTTATTCTTTTTCAAAAAAGAAAATGTATATACATATGTATATGCAAGGATAGCTGGATAAGTATACTGCTAATATCTATTGGTTTATTCAAAGGAACAGTTAATACTTAAATTTTTTGACCAAGTTTGCATGCTTATCTCGGTAATCTGAACACCTAATTTGAAGACAACTATATACAATATAACAACCATTGTTGAATTCCTACCATCTTGCTTAATAAAGCTCTCTTTCATTTCTAATTTTTTTTATTACTTTTTATGTTCTTTAATTGCTTGATCGGTCTTGCATTCTTACATCTGGTAATCAGAGCAACTTGTAATATGAGAAATATTGTTAATTTCTATAATCTTGTTTTGAAATCCTATAGCATTTTTATTGTTTTTTCATTGTTTTGTTTTTGTGTTCATTTTTTATTTTTTTCTCTTTAAAATAAAAATATTATTTTAAAAGATTCATGGATTGATTTACAGTGATCTATAAGATACAGTTCCTTTCACTTAGACTCATGCAATAGTTAATATGTAGTGTAATACTGAAACCAAAAAGCATGTGTAGTGCTATACTGTTTCACTTAATCATCCCCGCAAAATAGAGGGAACAGAAAATAAAACAAAGAACTTAAGTCCTAGTGTATCAGTAATTAGATTAAAGATAAATTGCATAAATATATAAATTTACAATTGTTAGAGTAAGTGAAAAAGTGGAGGCAAAAACCCTCCATGCAGCAAGGAAAATGAATATGTGTGGCTTTTATACTTTCTATTTCCATTAATGTGTTACTTTTAAAATAATACTAACCTAGGAAGTGATTACCAGCTAGGAGAGGCAGCTGTGAGAAGGGGAGAGGTTGTGACCATGAAGAGCTAAAATCAGAAGTATATGATGGCAAGGGAACAGAGCAGAGACGTCTTAAAATACTTGCTCTGAAATCAGATGAACCAGGAAATTCAGTGGTGAAAGTCAGTCTGAGTCTAAAGATCTAAGGAGCGGAGAAGCAGAAGCCCTGACACCTAATTCACCTGAGAATGGAACGGTGCCCTGGTTTCTGTTAACAGAGGCTAAAGGCATGAGAATCAGAGCTCCAGTGAGAAAAAGAGGGAGATCAGCCAGGAAGTGGGAGGAGGCAAGGGAGGAGGCAGGGCGGCAGGGCGGGGAGGGGGAACAAATTTAGCCTTTATTTATCTTGATGTTCCACTGGAGCCCTCAGCAAATCACCTAAAACTTATGGCCTGCAGACCTTGATGATGGGTGGATCTTCTCTACTGGGCCTACTGATTGAATTGCTAATTTCAGTTTTCCAACTAACTGGGCAAACTTCAGTCCAGTCAAACTGATATACAGGTTAACTGTCACATACATACACATTTCATCATATTCTATTGGTATTGAAATTTACCAATTCAAGTAAAAATAAAACCTAATATACTCTATTTAAATACTTTTTTCTTCCCTCTTGTATGATATACAGCCTTAGATGTTTTGTCTACATAGTGAACCACATTTGAGAGTTATAATCTTTTTTCAATTATAAAATATATTTGAGGAAAGTCCAGAGAAAAATGTCTACAGTTAGAATTTGAAATGTAATTTTACCATTCTTTTAGAAGAAACAAGTCTCTAATTTCTTCATCCGAGAATATGTTTATTCCTCCTTCTTTTCTAAAAGTAAATTTTACCAGTTATAAAACTGGAGGTTAGCACTTCTTTACTTTTCAGACTTGAGAAATTCATTTCTTTATGTCTGATATTGCCATGTTGAGAAACCATTGCCATTAGCATTATTTTTATAGATAAGTTGTCATTAATTCTGTCATCCAATGTTTTATCTTTTTTTTGAGATTTCAGAAGTTCTCCTGTAACATATCTTGAGTAGATGTCCTTGAGTTGATCACATTTCATATTCTCTCAGTTTTTTGAATCAATAGGTTTATGTAGTTTCTAAACAAGTTAGAAATACTTTTAGATTTTATTTGTACGCTTGAATAATAAAATCTTCTAATTATTTCAGGAATTCTGAAGATATCACCTAGAAGAGTAGTGTTTATGGTCTCCTCTCTTCCTTGGATTCTAATAATAAGAGTAATAGAAACTGTGCTATAATTCCACACGCCTATGAAATTGTGCCCTATTTGTATACCTGTTTTTCCTTTGGGAATCTCGCTTGGTAATTTCCCTCACTGTCTTTGAAATCCAGTAATTCCTTCTCCAGTCCTCTCCACTCAGCTTTCAATCTCATCTAGGATTTTTATCGCATTTATTGCCTTTTTCAATTCTAAGATTTACACTTCGTTTTCTTTGTATTCTCGCTTTTAATTCATTTGAAGCATATGTACATTTGCTTACTTACGCATTTGTTTAAGAATGTTTAAGCTTCCCTGAAAGAAGGGAGGGGATCTTTGAGGATCCTCAGTCCAATGCCTCCTGCAGTTATGAGCCTAAATCAGAGAATGGTGTAGAAATACCCACGAGACAAGACAGCTCCAAAGGAGCAGATACGGTGCACTAAACTGCCAGTCTCCCCATCAGCTCCTTGACCTAAAGTGAGGAAATGCACGCAGACTTAAAGAGAATGGCAGCAATGGAAGCACAGCCTTTCTCTCATCCCCTTTCCGTTAGGAGACCCCAATATTATCATAGATGGAAAATTGAATTCAATGAGTGTATCTTTTCGGGGTGTTCTATATTCCAGAACCAGTACAGTAGGAAACATGCTAGAATTCCGTGAAACTGTCATGATCTACTTCTCGACAATTGCCATTTTTAATCAGCTTTGGGTACAACTTCAATATAAACTTGAAATATATGTATATGCAGCTACCTAAAGGAAAACTTAGGTCAAATTTGTTTTTGCTTATCAGTTCACAGATGAAAGCTAATGAATGATATGCTTTTGTGGGGAAAGTTTAATTTGATTTTTAAGTTTACCTGTTGTATGTGGGTTCCTTTCTGACTTTACCAATTACCTTTTGATTTGAGATCTGGCTAAGTGTTAATTTTAAAAATTTAATTAAGTTTATTGGTACATGTAGGTATATCCAATGATCGCATTCATCATAGAGAATTTGTATCTGTACACGATATACCTTGATTTGTCTGGATTTTTTTCCTCCCATTCCCTTTGCCTTCCATCAACCTCTTTTCCCCTCCTTCTTTATAAAACTTTGTTTCCATTTTATCCTTCTTATTTTTTTCTTTTCTTTCCTTTCTCCCTCCCCATTCTCACTGGTTCCTTTTCCTTTTGAACAATTTCTTTCCATTTTATCATATCTCTTCTTCAATTAAATTCTTATTTACATTATATTTAAAGGCATCTGAGTTCAGCTTTAATTTTTCAACTTTAGTTTTGCACGTGATTAGCTTTAAATAAGCAAGAAAATTCAGCCTGCCAGTGTACATACAGGGGGTGTTGTTTGCAGTCCTGCTTCACATAAGATAGAGCTTATATTTTTACTTGATGGATGACCCTTGCTGCAGCATGAAATACATAGTGGGCACAGATTGAAAGTGGTTGAGATAATAAAGTTTCATTGGGAATCAGTCAATATAAATTAGGTTAATTGTTCTGAATGTGCTGCATTATATGGTTTTGATAACTGCTACAACCAGGGTAATCTTCCTAGTTTTTAAGTCTGAAGTGTGTGTGTGTGTGTGTGTGTGTGTGTGTGTGTGTGTATAGCTAGAAATGGAGAAATCTGACTGGAGTTTGTTTTCAGTTGTCTTTTGTAATTTTACTAGGGGGTGGAAAAGATTTTTTAAAATAGAACTTACTCAAAATTTGACTTCTACTTAGCTAAATGACCAGTTGGCTTGTCTTAAATTCAATTTTATCCCGGCTAAAATTCACAAGTATTGGAATCATAAACATTCATTCAATTTTAAATATTTAATTCTGACTTATTTCTATCTGAATATCACATTGTCAGTGGGCGTGGTTGCGCAAGCCTGTGTTTCCAGCACTCAGGAGGCTGAGGCAGGAGGATCATGGCTAGTTCAAGACCAGCCTGGGCTACAAAGAGAGCTCAAGGCCAGCCTGAACTGCATAGTGAGACCCTGTCTCAAAAAGACAAAAAAAAAAAAAAAAAAAAAAACCCACAAGACCAGAAAAACCTATCAATTTCCTACCACTTTGTCTGTAACTGTATTGTTTGTATTGTCCTTATGCTATTTTGTAAATGGATGTCTATTTGTTAAGATGTTTTCTTCATTTATTCTTAAAATAAAATACTATAAAAAAAAAAGAAACCAGATACCACATTACGATAGTCACTGACAATGTAACCAAAGGATTTATTTGTATTTTGGGCCAAAAAATGCTTTGGAAATAATGCATAAAGATTTCATAAGAAAGATTTTTACATGTGGGGAATTTTTGAGTGTGTTAAACATTCATTTTACCATTAAAAAAGAATTTGTGGGCTTTAAAATGCTTTCCAGATAATTCCAACATTAGTGTAATCTCAGTGCAATATTGGTATGTGTTAATTCATTTTGCTCACTCAAATTCAGATTTTTGAGTTCTTGATAACGTTAAGTTTTGAAAATCCTTTTGGTATTATGTTATGAGACTGTATATGTTATCCCAAATTTTCTACCTTAGCGATTCTACTTGGGGCCTAAGCAGTTCTATTATTTTCTTCTGTTTTTGTTCATATAGTGATTGGTATGTACCTGTGTGTGTGCGCCCCTGTGGATGTGATTTACTTCTGAAATTTCCTTAAAGACATGAGTCAGGATCACATTCTGTCTGTAAAGTTATCATGTCCTGAGTCCTCTATCCAAGCTTTGTATCAGTGTGTATTGTTAATGAACTTAGTACTGAGACTAAAGCCATCAATAGAAACTCAGCCTTCCAAATTTTATTTCACTCCATGTCATCCTGCAGGGCTTTGCTCCCTTCCAAGGCTTGTCTCTGGTGTAGCCTGGTGAGAGCTCCCCCACACGGAGACACACTGACTCGGGTGCCTCATTTTGCATTTACAAGATACTTATTGCCACCACTGTTGTGGACTCCTGTTATCCCCCGCTCATATTTTATAGCATTATTTATATGTATTTTATGGTCCTAAAATAGTCTATTTAGTATTCAAGAAACACACAGTTCCTCTATGTCTTAGTGGTTCATTACCCTTGATATTTGAGATTTATGTTTTTAAGTCAACAGTTTTCTGATTGTGAATTAGCAGTTTCTCATTCTAATTAGCTCTTGCACTCTGACAGCACTGATTTGGCATCGGAGAGTCAAGAGAAGCCAATTCCTAAGACAGCCGCCGAGGGGAACATATGTGTCGGGTTGTTATTGTAATTAGTTCTCATGAGCTGAGCTTTCTGAATTGCATGTTACCGATACATTTTTCATCTTCCCAGCACTTACTGAAACAAGTGGGTGACTGCCAGACCAGACATTATGGAGCCGAAACAAGTTTTTATTTTTTATTTATTTTTTTTTCGAAACAAGTTTTTAAATGTATCTTTAAATTCCGGTTTGCCAAAACTTTGGACAGAGACTGACCTGCCCTCAAGTATAATGTTTGAAGTGAGCAGAAAATATATGTGAACACATAAGAAAATATAAACATACATAGTTATAAAATGCATAGTTATCAAATTGAGAAAATTATAACAAATATATAATTATGGAATATGCAATCCAAGAAAAATACAACATTATACTATAGAACAGACCTAAATTCCTCTGGGTTATCTCAATAATTCGCATTAAGAAAGAAAGGAAAAAATGGAATTCAAATACATTAGGAAATGAAAAAAAATTATGGAAATTGGAGGAGGTTAAGCCATACACATTACCATAGAATATTTTTAGAATAATTAGAAAGATAAATGAGAAATGTGCTAATTTTTTCATATGAGTATTAATTATATGTCAGAGTGCAGTTGATAATTTCAACACTAGCTTTCTTCCTGTATAGGTTCAGACTCACCATTGGACAGAAATTATTTCCAAGTAGTTATTTGCTTGTGACTAAAGAATATCTTCTTCAATGGTCTCAGGAGGTAGACATTAGGCAACTTTATGGTTTTATACTTTCACATGTGTGTTGGTTTGGGGATTATTTTTGCAAGGGGAACAATATAATAAAGGACACATATTTTATAAGGTTATTTATAATAGTCACACAAAGAATGATATACAAAAGAGTGCAGGAAATCCGTCCATACACTAAGACCAAGGAAAGTAGCTGAGGGCCTGGATCCCACAGAAATGTCCCACATGAATCCAGCTAAAGACCTAGAGCTCATAGCAGTGTCTCCCACAAGTCCAACTGGAGTCCTAGAGCCCATGATAATGTTTCACGCAGGCCTGTTTCACGGATCTGTATTGCAAAGGCCCAAAGGTCGGTGGTGGAATCTGGGAAGTCTGTGCCAGCAGGATGAAGGATCTGTGGTAGCAGGCTGAGGGATCTCCACTGGAGCCAGGAAGCAACACTCAGAAGAAACAGGACTCCCCTCCGGAAGGTACCACAGCCATCCTCAGCAACAGTGAGGTCCTGAGCTCCTGTGTTGATCCAGATGGCCGAGTTCCCATCAGGGAAGCCAATGCAACAAGCTTTTCCAGGAGACTGGCAGTGAACCATCATCTCCTCCAGAGCCAGGAAGTAATGCTCAAAGTGAGGACCAGAACTCCCCCAGAGTGAACCAAAGCCATTCTCAGTGCCAATTAGGTCCCAAGCTCCTCAGAGGATGGGAACAGCCAAGTTCATCAGGCAAGCCATCACGACGAGCTCCTCCAAAACAACCAACAGCTCCTTATAGCTTCCACCAGCTCCCAACAGCCTTTTTCCACTCCCAACAGCCTCTTTCTCCCTCTCTGGTTCTGCCTCTTATGCTGCTGGCAACAATCCCCAGGTTGGTCTCCCATACCCAGGGCCATGCTTACTCAGTTCAGCTGGGGGTTATAAACTGACCACCAGATATCAATCCACTACAACATGTTACAGATTTTTCCGAAGTTTGGGTGAGAAATTTCTTATTGTGATCTTCTACTTCTTTTGCAGACTTGTTATTAAAAAGCAATGTGTATTGTGGCGGAAGTCTTAAAAGTGGATAAACAAAGACAATTGGATAAGCTTAACTGATTATTCAGTTTAAGATGGCAGTCAGCCTGCCTTGACCAAAATTCTCTTTCCACTGGATTCCAAAGATAGCACTTTACCTTTCCATCCTTTCAAATTCTCTTGTATCATTCTACTTTTTTTTTTTTTACTATCTCTTTTGGGACTAGAAATAGATCAGAGTTTGAGCTGAAATCCTTGTGATTCATCCTATCATTTTCCTCCAACAGGTATATAATTGATTTAGTTGCCACTGCAATGCGGGCAGAACTCATTTATCTTAGCCCTACAGCCTGGGAAAGGAATAACAACACTGCTTCTTGACATTGCTAAGCATAGACATTTTCAAACAGCAACAGGTATAATTTTCTCGCCTCCCCTGGTGTTATCTGCTGCTTATTCTGATAAAACAGGACTTGCTGACGGGACAGGGCGGTAGGAGAGGATGACTGCACATGCTGCCCAAGGAAGTGGCATTAATCAATGTGTTGTATCTGTTGCTGCACATAACATCTTCAATTTATGGAGGTGAGAGATAGCATTTCTGCACAATAATCTACTCTTGCCAAGCTTTGCTTGAGTGCTTTCCTTTTAGCTAAGTTTATGTTATTCTATCGATGAGTGTCACGCTGCTGATGGGCAACAGGAGAAAATTAATCATTGTGCACATTTCTGAAATCTTCATTATTTCTGACTTTTCTTAAGTTATTTAGTGACTTAAGGAAGACACAGTTATAGACATGCAAAATATGTAGAAATTGGTGGATGGGAGGGAGGGAGAAGAACAAATACCAACAAGGTTTGCTTTATTCAAAACCATTTAAAAATACCTGGCTTTGACAGAAATGTTCAAGATCTACACACTACAGAGCTCTTTATTTTAACCTTAAGTGCATCACAGTGGAAAAATATAAGGAAATAATCTGAAGAGTGTAGATATTGGGAGAGAAGGGAAGTGAAACAGAGGGGAGGGGAAAAGGAGGGAGGGGAGAGGAGAGAAGGTGAAGGCCAGGAGGGGAGCAGAGAGGTTTGCTTTTTGGAGTAGTTGATTCCTGAGTTTCACAGGATGAGCTGGTGAAAGCTAGGAGAAGGGATGAGAACACATCGGCATTCCATGCAGAAAGTAGAGTACGCACCCGCAACATCAGGGAAAGCTGTTTGCATCCTTCGAAACCAAATCGGTGTTTCTGGTACATTAAGTGCAGCACGTGATGTGGTGAAAGAGGTTAATCTAGTAGTGTTATTCCGGCGTTAATGTGTATTCAAATCACTATGGAGCTTGTTAAAATGCTGATAGAGTTTCCTTAGTTTTGAGTTATGCTTCGTTTGATTTATAGATCATTTTTTGTGGCTGTACCCATCAACAACTTCCGAGACCGAGAGGGGACTGGGCACCATGTTAGCTTATTTCTCCATGAACAACCCTAACTGATTTTGATTCTGCTTGGTTGAGGCAAAACTCTCGCGAGAGCTGGGTTTCTGTAAATCCATCTCTCTGACGTGGGCACGATTATGTGAAGAAAGTGAGTCACTGATCTTTGTCACAAAATTCAAGAGCGTACCGAATGTCAACATCTTAAAACTCTGAAGTTTCATTTTACCTCAGGCTCTAAGGCCTCTATGGAGCCCTGTTACTGATCCTGTCTTTGCTCACACTTAGCCTGTTTTATTCATAAATTTCTGTATTAATTGGTATTTTAAAATACTATATGAACAGGTTGCATACTTTGCTTCCTGACCTTCTAGTGCTTCCTTAAATTTTGGTCTGGAGGAAGGTTTAGAATTCTAATCCAGACTTGCTCTAAAACCCCTAATTCTCATCCATTTCTGATGTAGACAGTGACTGCACGTTGGAGGGACGCAGTGTCTGCAAGAAGGCAAATTTATACACTGGCCAACTGGGCTGGCAGTCCTGGCAATCCTCTTCTTTTGCCACTGTCCTTAACTTGTCAGATGTTCTTTCTAAGGAAAGCAAATATTGCCTATATTAAAATACAGTGAAGAAATTCTCATGTCAATTCTTAGACTTTATTATACTGGTGTTTTCAGATGCTAAAATACAATTTACAAAACCTGATTAGAATATAGTCATAGATGAAATACACACAGGCAGGATGCACAAGTCATTGTAAGTGAGCGACAAAAGAAAATTAATTTTAGCGGTGATATAAAAACCATGAGAAGGCTAGGTATGGTGTCCTATGCCTGTAATCCCAACATGTGGGAGGCTTAGGCAGAAAGATCATTGAGAGTTCAAGGCCCGCCTGGGCCACCAAGTGAGTTCAAGGCCAGGCTGAGCTGCATAGCAGCACCTTGTCTCAAGCAAATAAAAAAACTGTGCGGATTAATAAAATGCACATGAAGAATATAAGTAAAATGTCAACTTTTTTATCAAACAAAACAAAAAGAACAAACTAAACTTGTATGTGCCATTATAATTATAGATGTGGCTTTCCACAGCATCATACTCACAATGGTGACCACTTTTCAGCACAGAGTAGGAGGAGGAGGAGGAGGAGGAGAAGAGGGCATTTGAACTTTAAGCCCCTCCCTGCCTCCCGGGCTGGAACCCACGCTGCGGGAGGTGTCTTCTTATCAACGTCCGGCCAGTGCTGCTCAAGTGTGCACCTCACTTCCTTCCATGGTGTCAACTTTCAGCTCTTAGAAGTCAATTCTTATGATGTGAGCAGTTAATCTGAGGGAGAAGTTAGATAACGACTAAATTGAGAGACAAGGGGAAAGGCGACTAGGTTTTTCTTTATACTTAAAGAAAAATGAAGTACTTAGATTGGAAACAGAAGAAAAGGAAAATCAGATGTTAGGCCAAACACAAGGTTAAGGGTGGAGTTTTGTCTTCAGTAAATTATCTTTTGTGAGCTTCAGTTTCTATTTGTAAAATGGAGAATAATTAACTCACACTTCTTTTGTGAGGATGTAGTCAGGCAGTATTTTAAAGTTCTAAATGAAATGTCAGGCTCGGAGTTAGCGCTCTTGCCTTATGTGCACAAGGTTTGCTCCTTAGTAGTACAAAAATCTGCCAATTACAATTACTTCATGAATCGTTATTCCTAATATTGAAAAAAGGTATAAAACTCAAATATCCAATATATGTAATATGCTACAATTAACACACTCATCTATAAAAATAAGCTTGCTGTGTATATATTCATATACTTGCTTAAAAGTAATTCAACCACATACATGCTTTCGCACACAGTCCATAATGCTCACCTAGGTATAAATATATGTCTGTGTACCTCCCCCCCAAGAAGTATTGAATTATTAAAATGATAAATATCTAATGGTGGCATTATGCACTGATTTGCTAATAGTGCTATTTAATAAACTGGAAATCTTTGAAATAAATATCAGCTTATTTCTCCAGAGTACTTATACTTTCCTGAAATATAAAAAGGTGTAAAATTCTCTTTAAAGCTTTTGAAAGTTGTGGTGGTATCTTGAAGAGGAATTTTGGCATCAAATACATATTCAGAAATTGAAGTGAGTGAATAAGATCAACAATTTACACATTTAATACCTTGAATCTCCATAATTTCAAACAGGGAAAGCAAGATGGATAGCACGGACGAGCTAGGAATTTTATATATATGAAAGTTGGAAACAACTTGGAGACGACGCAGAATTCAAAGCCCTTGTGGGTATTGTTTAGCTGTTCCTCCCACGTGTGTGCACTAGGCCCTTACTGAGTGGCACCTTGCTCTCAGTGGTATGCAGAATAAGTAATGGGTAAACTTTGTATGTTGACATCGTATGTTTGCCTTTAATTGCCTGAAAACCCAGCATATGGTGTGGGTCATAATTCATTCCTAAATTCACTTTGTAAAATGTAAAATAGAGTAGCTTTCTCTACAAGGCTATCAGATGGCAGAACAAAACATAAATATATGTGAGAAATAGGAAACAAAATCCTTATAAAACCTGGAGGCTGTGAGGGCCAAAGTTGGAGATGATCCTCTGAATGTGAGGCAAGGGAGAAAGGTAAGCAAGCCAGTGTCTAATGTCAGGGTGATACCAAGAGGGAAAAGTGTGCATTATAAACAGTTCAAGAGATTGTATCGGGTGGTTGGTGGGGGTAAGAAATGATGTATACAATTAAACAGGAACGTGGGGTCAAATGGGGGGTTTTAGATTTAATCATTTAGAAAACCGCCATCAGTAATTTTAGAAAAATACAGTGGATGAATTAAAACATAAAAATCCAGAAGCAAAGCCTGTGAATAGGAAATTGTTTAATAGCTTTGTCTAAACTGATTTAATACTTTTGTCTACTTATGCATTATATTTACAAGCATCTAACTTAAACATAAAACATGTACACTGTAGAGTGGCTAAAAGTACAGAGTAAAATAGATATTCAGTCGTTATCAGCTAACTTCCCTTCAACTGACCAGTAAATGTCAGTTCTTTCGGAAGCTCAAGTATTTTGCTTCAACTAAAGACTTAGTCCACAAAAATTTGAAATTAATTCTGTGCATAAAGATAATTAAGGGCAGTTAGTGCATTATTCAAATGGTTCTGAATCTTTGTCTTTTGGTCTCCTTTCTTCCTGCCCTGAACTCCTCTCTCCCTCAGTTTTTCTCCTTTTTAGTGCAATAGTTTGACTGTGTCTCCCACAGTGAATGTTTAGAAACCTTAGTCCTTACTGCAACAGTGTTGGTGTACGGGTACTATTAAGAGGGGATTGAACCATGAGGTCTCTGCCTTTGTGAATGAGTTAATGTCATTCTTGTAGGAGTGGCTTAATTATCCTGTAAGTGGGTTGTTATAAAAGCTAATGTGATCGTCTGTTAATCTCTTGGTCTTCATGCTTTGTTGCTCTTCTGTCTTCTGCCATGGATGCTGGGGAAGAAGGCACTTGCCTGATGCTGCCACCTTCATGTGGAGTTTTTCCACCTCCTGAACTGTTAGAAATAAATTTCATTTCCTTAGAAATTACCCGGAGAATGACCTTCTACTATAACAACACTAAACAAAATAAGAGTGCATTTTGCTTGTAGCCTTCCTGCTGAGGAACACAGACAAACCTTATACTCAAGATTTATGAATATTCTTTGGCCCCTTGCATTGTATTTATAAATGCTGCTCAGCCTCCTTGGACGCACTGTGGCTATATTTGTTTCTCTCCCCAAGACAGGAGAAACTGAGAGCTGTATCTGTTCATGGATCAGGCGACTGCTTCCCTCAATTTTCTGACTTTTAATCACGGGAGCATATTTCTGCTTATTCTTTTATTTCTGGAGGAACTTAACTTATTTTATTTATTTATTTATTTATTTATTTATTTAGGTGGTACTGGGGATCGAACTCAGGACCCTGAGCTTGCTAGGCAGGCGCTTATTCCACTGAACTATATCCCCAGCCCTAAACCTAACTTTAAAATGAGGAAAAGCTCGATTTTCATACAGAAAACAGTGATGCCTCCTTGTACAAAGTACAAAGAAGCACACTTTTTTCAGAAAGAGTACATTTGGACAGACAGCCTGGTGTTCAAAGCTGTGCTTTGCTATTTATATACCAGATGTAAAACCCTGAAACAAGTAACTTGGCCAGCTTCAGCTTTTGCTCCTTTCTCACTACTGAAAATGGGAAAATTATAAGTTCTGCACTGCCTAGTTGTTGAAATTAGTGCACTATCTTATGGAAAGCTCTTGACATATCATCAATAACACAGTAATGTAAATTGGCATCCATTAAATTTTGGACTCAGACTGTGTTTGAAATGCTAGCTCCATTACCTAACATCACAAACAGTGTGGCCGTTTGACAGCCAGGTTAACTTTTGCATACGCTCTCCTATGTGTATGAAGAGCGCATGAAAATGTAGCAGCCTCCTTACACTCCGTTAAGTGAATTAATTCAGAGGCGTTAAGAAGCACTTGTTCTAAGGTGCTCAGCAAGTCTTCAGCTAGCAGTGAGCTATTGTTATTTTTATCCAGCTTGTTTCTATACTTTTGCTTACAGAATTCAGACTGTTTTCTTTTTTAAATACCATCGTTGCCCTTTTTCCCTGCCTCTGCGGATGGAATACTATTTACGTGCAGCCTCCTCTACCCTGCTTACATTTCTAAAAACCTTCTCCCCCACCAGTACCCCTTGCCTTGAGGTCCTCTTCTCAGAGCAGAACCTACCACAGCTCTCTTTCTACCCAAATGGAAAGAAACAGTAATGAGTTGTTAATCAGAGAAGTTTCTGACATCAGGAATTTCTATCCACAGCAAGGGATGACCCCGCAATTAGGTGAGATGCAGCATAACATGACAGGTGTATCCATCATCATAGGCTACCTGGCTGGAAGTCAGTGGCAGGAGCATCTGAAAACAGTAGGTAAAGTGGCATCAGGTAATGTACAGAGGCGCAGCACTGGAACTCCCATTTTGCCTGGTGGGAAATCCACAGGAGTAAGCTACTTCTTTCATTTGGAATGACTACTAGGAACTAGGATACAAAGGAGGAATCAGTTGTACAAACAGGGAGCCCGGCTACTTTACAACTAACAACAAGAGAAATACGAAGAGAGGACAAGTTCCCATTGATGGACGAGTGATTCATGAGGTGGCTCTACTTTAATGAGAAATCTACTATGTACATGTGCTTTGCGATTGGTAGGAGTGAGAAAGAAAAGAACCGTGTGGCCTGTAAAACCCAGAGGGAGGGCTGAGCGAGTTCTCTGGAAATGGATCCGCTGAACTGGCAAGTAAGGCTCAAGTCATCACACACACAATGGCTGAATTTGGATGGGATGAAATGGAAGGCTAAGTGTTTAATGTTCCTTTTTTAGGACATAAAATGCCATTAAAAGTGAGCAGAGAGTAGGAGAATGTAGTTGGGTATTTGGGACTCTGGTCTTTCTGTGTGTAACCTTAAAGGTATTATCATATGTAAGAGAAAATTCTGTTAGTACTATAGGTTTGAGGAAAAGGCTTGTCAGGAACAGTCAAAGTGAAAATGCAAACTTTTGAAAAACTATTTGCATCTAGTTTATATTTTGGATGTACTAATAGGGAACCATAACCAAAATGCATCTTTATTAGTTTCTAATAAAGAAGGCCTTAAGAAATAAATGAGTTCTGTTTCTTTGGCACTAAAATTGCAAATAACTCTTGCACAATGTTTTAAAGATTGTTGTAATGATGAAACATGGAAAAAGCAGAGAGAAAGAGGAAAAGTTAAGATATGCTAAGTTACTGTAATGTACTCTGCAGTCAGTGTTACTCTCTATGGAGGACAGAATCATCCATGCTACTGCACTTATTAGTAAGAATCAATGGGGAGTTTCTCAGTGAATATCCATTCCCAGTTTAGGGCTGTCAGATGTAAAAGTCCCGATTTTTGTATATATCTTATCCTTCCTTATTCAATCACTTGATGATGTTTTTCTTTATTTGATGAAAGAAAAAAAACATAAATATCTCAACATAGGTATAATAAATATATTTTGAAGTAAATATTCATTATTTTTGCCAGTTAAAAATATAGTAAGATCACATATTGGATGAAGAGAAGTTCTCCATTTGACATTTTCTGGACTGTCGGATATTTTCTCAACTGTCCCTCTGAAGGAAACGTGCAGTTGTCCCCAAGAATAAAGAAAATAATTAGAAAATGAGTTATAGGTTTAAAAAGTGCCTGCACTTTTCCATTGGACACTACTCCTTATATAACATCGTCATAAGGAGTTATATAACAGAGTTTCATTTCTGTGTGTCAGTGCAGGCATCTGGTCAAGTTTCAGATTTGCCATTATGGTGCCACGATAATGGGTTAAAGCAATAGACAGCAAAGAAGCACAGTCAGAGCCCATGAATGATCCCCAAACAGAAGGACATAGGGAAGCATTTCTCAAAGTACAGATGCCAGTGACCTCAGTAATTATCTTAAAATAGATTAGATTCTCTGAGATTGGGTCTTTTTATTAGATTTTCTTGGTACATTTGAGGTATATATAACAATCATATTCATCACAGGGAACTTGTACATGACATAATCTGTTTCCTTTTCCCGGTTCCCCCACTTTCCCTCTAACCCCGCCTCCTCTCCCCACTTACATAGCTTCGTTTCCATGTTTTTCTTCTTCTCTCGTTTTTGTTACTTTTCCTTTCTTTCCTTTCCCCACTTGAACATTATCCTATTTCAGTTGAATCCTGACATCAGTACATTTAATAAATCCTCAAACGATTTAAGTCTCCCTTGAAATCTGAAAAATATGGGTTTATCTTTTCCTAACACACATTCTTCTTTTTCTCCCAGGACCCTTATTTATTTGTTTAGCTATAAATGTTGGTTACTAGAGTGCAAGCTCCATCTGGGACACTCAAAATTTTGTATGCCAATTGATGCATGTGTTTGTGCATGTGTGTGTGTGTGTGTGTGTGTGTGTGTGTGTACTTGCATGCAAATGCGTACTGATGAAGTGACAGAGCATACCATATCACTGTTACATGGGGGTGCACATGGAAGATTAAACTCTATCGTATAACCTTTTATATCTAGGTTAGAAACAGAAAAAGCCAAATGAACATTACATTTATCAGGCTCCCTTGCCTGAGTTTGAGAACTTGCACCTTGGTCTATGCAATAAAACAGAGGGAGACTTTCTATGCACCACGTGAAGCACTGGTTCATAAAATGTCCCACTAACTCATTTCTGTGTGTCAGACTCATTGAAGGACTCTAGTATGAAGGATCTTCGTGATCTGTGACTTACCTTTTTCTCAATTCTTGAGGTTTGAGAATCTCCCTGAGATTCTTAAGCATTCTTATTTATTCTAACAGTTTTCACAAATTTGATTTTCCGTATTATAGGTTGTTATTTTATGACCTTTTCCATCAGTGTCATCCCCTTTAACCAAGGAGTATAATTACCTTGATTAAATTTGCTCCTGCTTCTATTTACAAAGGCAAAGGCTAGTCTGATAAGCTTAATGGGCAACAAGAGTTAATGGCACTATTATCTCTAATTTTTAATTAATATGTTAATAATATATCACTGATTAAATACCAAATGAATTTAAACTAAGTTGTCTAATCTGAGGCCCTTTGGAGGTTTATCTTGTTTGCTTTTATGACTGTTTCCATCCCCAGTTATCATTAATGGTGCAGTACACATTTTTTTCAAGTCAAAAAAAGGAATCTTCTCTGCTCATTTAATCTGCAGTATCTGTTTCTGCCACCAGCCTTTCTTTATACTGGATGAACAGCCCTCTACATGTCATCCTCAAATACAATTCCTTCCTAGACTAAAAGATGCACTTACATCCTTAGTCTTCCTTGATAATCCTTGACCAAATTTGTCTCTCTCCTGTCATGTACTGGCTTTAATATGATTCACTGAAAGGAAAAAAGAAAGTTGTCTATGCAAAACACACCAGACAGTGAAAAAATACAATAGAACAAAAATCCATCTGTCTTCAAGAAATTCATCATGTTATGACAATAAATAAGCAGCTATAACACAATAAAAATAGATGTTACATAAGGAGTAATGTCCAATGGAAAAGTTTAATCTGTGATTAGTTAACATGTAAGGAGCATGACTTTGCTACGCTAACATACACTTTTATGTTGAAAATTTCTGCTACATGTGGGGATTATGGATTGCACTATTTTAAATATGCCAGGAATCTGCTGTGAAGCTGGTGAGAGTGAGAAAAACTGAAGGAGAGATCTAGAAACAAAGAATGAAACAAAAAATGTGAGGGGCCGGGAACATAGCTCAGTGGCACAGGGCCTGCTTGGCAAGCGTGAGGCCATTAGCTCGATTCCCAGTACCAAAGAATAAATAAATAAATAATGAGAAAACATCAGGAGAGAAACAGCTGGTATGTGTAGGCGTGATGTTCCAGGCCCAAACTTAGACTTCAGAGGATTTTCTCAGCTTCACCAAACCTCTTAGAATCTGCTTCTATCATGTGAACAAGACCAAGTTAGCCTGCTGGCTAATAAGACAAATGACCCATAACTACTGTCACTCTGATGTGAGACAGTCTTACTCAGAAAACACTAAACCTCCATTTATATAAAAAATTAGAGGATCCGGGGAAGATGGCGACCGGGTGAGCAGCAAGGGAGCGAACCTCCTTAATAAACACCACCAGCTCGAGACA
>PVLD010021189.1:6665-32199 GCA_004027595.1 Dinomys branickii | reverse complement strand
GTGTTCTTTACATCATACCCTAGAGTCGCAATCCCAGCAGATGCTCCATACCCCCAAGAAAGAGGAAGAAGTATCATTCTGGAAAGTCAAGAACACAACCCAGACAGAACCATGTGTATCAGACGGAACCAGAAATAAATGAAAGGCTTCCAGGACTGAGAGAAAGTGGGTGGAGCAGAAATAGGTGCAAACCATCAGACCCAAGGGTCCAGCACATTGCCCTTGCTATGGACAGACTTAACACTGAGTGGAACTAGGCTGCAGACAGGTTGGGGAAAAGCTGGAAGTTAAGGGTCTGGGTAACTCTGATTTACCAGAGACCCCAGGGGCAACTCCCCTTACTGATCTTGCTCTCACAGTGGAGTGAAAATAGCAGCCAGGGTAAAGTAGACAGAGGAGCGTCCTACTCCCTCACTCCCTTGACTCCCGGGAAGGGCGGTGAGGGAGAGCCAATAGCCCTGCCAGGGACCTGTGGTGCTAAAGAGTGAGGGGGCCCCACCAGAAAGGTCGGGTAGAGGTCAGAGCGGGCATTCAGAGAGGGCTGCTGTGCCAGCGACAGCCAAGAAAATGTCAGCTGGCTTCCAATCAGCAGTAGCAGTGTGTGTGCAGGCATAAGCTCAGAAAGCTTACAGAAAACGTGAAAAGGCAGGGAGTGGGAGGGGCCAGGGGAGGGGGTGGAGTCTGAGTAGGGATTGAGCTGTACGAAGTAACCACAGAGAGGAAAAGGCAGGAAAGAACAAAACGGAGAAATGAAAGCAAGGTGAGTCCGGCCGAGAGAGAAGCAGGGCTTGGCAAGGATGAAGAGCTGACCCTGAGAACTACGGTGGAAGCGGAACTGATGCAGACCTTGAGGGTCAAGCAAAGACGCTCGGGATTACTTAGCGCATTCCCAAGGAACAGTGACGGTGACCCTGCTCCCTTACTGGGGCTTCAACTCATGCTCTCAACACTTGGCAGGAATCGCCTCCTTCTGCGGAGGCTGAGGAACGCTGGATATGCTCAGAGCCCCGAGACTCGGAAGGTGTTCACACCACAGGACTCATAGGTGGTGGGGACAGGAAGGGAGGACAGGCTGTGTGCCCAGAAAGGCCCTCCTCCGCAGCTTCCCGGCATGCAGATGGAAGCCCCAGGGTTCCAGCTTCAGATCTTTAATCAAGACAAATCTTTCATTCAGTCGGGATGGGGCTTGGGCAGTGGTGGGAAGAGAGATTCTGAATATATCATAGCAAAATCTAGGACTTAAAAACCATTCGCTGAATGACTGCATGTCAAATGCAATTACTTCACAGTCAGTTGTATGTCAGCTGTCTCTGCTTCTTAGTTTGGCCCTTTTGCATGTTCCTCCTAAGTTTCATACTGCGAGGGGGTGGGGAACACATTTGCATTCCTCCTTCCCTTGACACAAGCTCGGCTTAGCACCACCCAAAGTCAGCAGCTTCATGACAGGATCCTGAGGCCACTGGTTGTAAAACACGCAGCCAGCAGAGATGCTGGTTCTTATGAAATGCACTCAGCATCGTGGCTCATGAGGAAAAATGACCTGTGGAGAGCAGAATGGGAGGAGGCTGATTCATGTGTTTCTCTTCATTCATTCATTCATTCATTCAATAAATATTTGTTGAGCATCTACTGTGGGCCAGGCCCTGCTTGGGACATGTCATGTGCACAACAGATAAAAATCCCTGCATCTCCCAGGGACAGACCAAAAGTAGAACAAGTGAGTGAAATATATTCTGTATCAAAGGGTGATTAGAGTCCAGGGAAAATAAGAAATGAAGAGAAAGAGAGATCAGGCTGTAACAGTGGGAATGAGGAACTTGCAGTGTTACGTAGAATAATTACAGAAGATGGTATTTGCGTAAAGGTAAGGGAGCGAGCCAGCTGCACAGGAAGGAGCAGCCTGGAGTGCTGAGGGCAGAATGAGGAGGCCAGGGCAGCCAGGTGGAGGGAGCTGGGCCAAGAGCACAGTAGGATGTGAGGTCAGCATGTGAAGGGTTAGAGAGGAGCATGGTACACAGGCCTATGGGAAAGGTTAGGGCTTCATTCTTAGTGAAATGGGAAGCCCTTGCCACGTAGTCCTAAGAATATGTTGGACCAGAAAAGGCTAAGCTACTGTAACAACCCAGGGGAGAGATGATGGTGGCTAAAGCTGGGGTAATCATCCCTCCCTCCCCGCAGCATAGAGCCTGCCCCATGTCATTCCAGAGCTGAGAAATAAGCAACCAAAGCAAACTTCATGATGAGTCAGCGCAGGGGAGACCAATGCTGGGAAAGACAGGAGATATTGTCACACACTGTGCAAATAGCAATACCATGAAGAATCAGGCCTTCAGACCAGCCCATTATGCAACAGTGCCCCACCACCCAGACCACACTGCACGCAAACACTCCACTAACACCTGCATTATCGAAACTTCTGTCTCTTTGACCTGCTGATGCCTGTGTAAGCAATCAACTGTGTCTTTACACCATGCTGGAATTTTCCAGGGTTTGGGGTTAAGTCTAATTCTTCCCCAGATGATTCCTTCCCTCGTGTGAAACGACACGGTTCCCGGTGAAGTGGCTCCATCTATCCGCTGATCAGGTACAGAAGAGATTCACTTTGTTCTAAGCAGTTGCCAGAACTGAATGTCTAAGGTATAGTTTCAGCTAAACCACACTGGAAGTATTTCGCATTTATGTTTTTCCATAGAAGTTACTACAAATATATCTTCTCATTTTCTATTATTTCCTAAAGCAATTTCTTCTGCTGGTGTTTTAGTTATAAAATGCTTTATCCACTTTAAAACTGAAATTATTTTGTGAAATTTTGACACCCCTGTGCTAACATACTGACTGATACAAAGGGCTCTGCCTGCTAAAGGAAGCAAATGTCTCTGAAAGTTTTATAAGAAAGGTCCGCTTAGGTTTTGCCACACAGCTCACCTAGAACTACAAAGCTGAGCATGCAGAATGTGCGGGAAATCCACTTTTTATTTTCACTGTTTTGGGTCAGTGGTTCCTTGTGTTAGATTATTCAGAGCTCGTTTGCTCTGGCTGGCCCTCTGGAGCTGAAGAGCCTATAGCCCTCTTTCTCTGAACTTTAGAGAAAGGAGAGGGATAATCCTGGCCTTGCAGGGCCTCTACTGTCTCTACTGCAGTTCTTTCTCTGCTTCCCATGTAGGGGAAGCCAGCTGTTGCGGGGAGCATGTTGCGTAGTGTAGCCTGGAAACTCACCTCTTCCTCTGACAGCACGGCTTGCATGCTGCCATCTTCAAGCATTTTGAGAGTTCCATGGAGCATCTCATAACTGCCCGAAAATATTGGCCAATGACCTCCATCCCAGAGATGTAGTTTTGGGGACTGTCAAGGTCTCATGTGATGAAAGAGCAGTTCTTTCATGTGACAAATATTTAGTAAACATCTGCCACACCCCTGGAGTTTGTAGCCCACGACCCATTCTCCAGTGGCTCCAAAGTGCTGTGACAGGTCAGCCTTCCATCCTGGGCAGAGCACAGAAAGCTCACTCAGGGCATCTAACCCCAGGGCCACCCTATGTGGATCCCCCTCAGTTCTGCTGCATAGCAGAAAGGCCTAGCCTGGGGAAACTGGGGATATCCCCTTCTGTTCTGTGAATTGTGCGATGAGTAGGAAACTCATGTACACAAGGCCTGGAGTCAGTTGCTGTGGGTTCCAGTGACAGCCTGTCACTCACCGGCTGTGTGAGCTTGGACATATTGCCTTACTTCCCTGGGCCATGGTGTCCTCATGGGTAAGGTGGGGTTGGTGAAACTGTCGATGTCACAAGCCTGTTGGAAAGATTCAATGAACCCTCATGCACAATACAGGGCCCAATACATAACAAATGCTCAGGCAATGCTCCGTGTCCTATTGGGAATTGATTCAAACTGTTACATGGTGCTGGGCAGCATCTGTGCTTGTTGGTCATTGATTTGGACAGAACCTGGAGTTAATGACATAAGAAATAAAATATGCAGGGACCCTCCAGTGACCAGATTTGATTTGCCTACCTCCAGTGGTGCCAGTTTTGGAGGCGAGGAAAGCAGAATGCTTCATTTCAGAGCAGGTTCACACAGAGAACCAATGGGACAGTGGTGGCACTGCTGTTGTTGCTGCTGTTGCCATTCTGTTTTGAATTGAGCTTGGCCTTGTCCTATGACAGGACGCATCTGTGTTCACCAAATCCTGGACCCCTGTGGGCTCAGCCATCCCCTTACCTCTCCTGCCTTGCTCTGAAGACTTGGGAGGTCTAGCAGTACCTTGCTTCGTTGTACATCTAGAGGAGACCAGGCGGTAATGGGACCCTCTCAAAGTCAGACTGTAATGCAATTCAGGCTTTTTAAAAGTGCCACCACTTTGGTCCAAATGGAAGACTCATTTGTCTGTCTTCATCTTGGCACTGAGCAAAGGCTTTGCTGTGGTTCTCCAGGGCTGACATTTGGACTGCAGAGGTACTGCGACAAGCAAGGCAGGGAGGCTCTTATCCTGCCTGGCTGGCCTTTTCTCAGTAGTGTGCAGCGGACCTCAAATCCTGTGAGTGACTTTTCTCCTGTCATGGATAAGAGGCCATTCTTTTTGTGCATTCTCCTGTGGACTCTGGTTGATGTCTTGCCAATGCAGCAGGATGCATCCCCACTCCAGATGGGCAGGAGTCCAAGAAATGCAGTTCTGTGTTTGTCCAGGCCAGATAGTTGAGGAAAAGCCCCGAAGCAAATGTACAGTTTATATTTCTCACTGCAGATAGAGAGTCTCTTATTTCTCAGCAACAGGACAAGCCTGAGGCAAATTCAGTTCAATGAAGAACAAGACTTTTCCCAATCTGTAGGGTCCTATGCCGCACGCTGCGTCCGGCACTCTTTCATCCTCCCAAGGCACTGGTGTTTGTGCCATGTCCCGTACATTGCCCTCTCTTGCTTCAGGAACTGTGTGGCCCTGGGAAAGCAAAATGATTTTTAGTGTCAGTTTATAACAAACTTAATCTGGAGGGCAAATCTCCTGCTAACAACGATGCAACAGAAAGGTCACCTGATTACTTCTAAAGTCAAACAGAACAAACATTTGTGGTATCAGAGTTCTTTTCTGTGAGAGCCGCCCACAAAGGAGTGAGTCTTGCTGTTCATAAAAGAAGGCTTTGGTGTGTAAAGTCATGTCGAAGGCTTCACTTACGAATTCAGATTGTCGTTAGAGGTTGCTCTCCCTCAAACTAAGTTTGAATTGGATGAAGAGTGTGACTCACAAAACAGGTTTTATTTAAGGGATTTGGGATCTTGATTTTAAATGTATGTTATGGGTATGGGAAAAGAGAGTTAATCATGGGTACATGTTCAGCATAGAAATCCAGAACGCATTCCAGCTGTAGGGTTTGTGTTGTTGTTGGCTGGCTTTGTTCTGGGGTTGGGGAAGTGGGGCCAGCTATCCAAATCATCCCCATGGAACTGTACTTCCCACATTTGTTTTTTTTAACATAACAACAAATGCTCATACATTTAAAAGAGAGAGTTAAACAGTCTTTATTTTTTTTTCACCAGGCAGTAATTTAACCCTAAATTTTTCAACTCTGGTCTTCTAACTTTACCAGTAAGAAAAGAAGAAAAATGCTTAGCTTTTTGTTTTCTCTTCTTGTTTTGGTTTGTTTGGTTTGGTGGAGTTTCTGGTGGTGCTGGGCTTTGGACTCTGGGGCCTTTACCACTGAGCTACATCTCCAACTCTCTTTTATTTTGAAACAGGGTTTCACTAAGTTGCTCAGGCTGACCTCAAACTTGTAATCCTTCTGCCTCAGCCTCCTGAATAGCTGCAATTACAGACATGTGCGCCATTGTGTTGGGCTAAAAAAAAACCTTAGTTTTTGCTGCAAACTTCTTAACTTACATCCTGCTTTGAAACATTCAAAAGTTTCTTCTGATAAATGCTTCGATACTTTCCATTGCCCTCCCTGTCCCCAGTACACATAGGTTTGGGTGTTTTTGTACACTGATTAGTGTGATTGAGAAATGGAAAACCCCAATAGGAATCAACTTAGAATGTCAGGCTCAGATGAAGACCCAAGGCAAGACCATGCCTGCGCCTGTGTCTTGGTTACTTTTCTCTCGCTGCTGAGACAAAATACTTGACACCCAAAATTAAGGAAGGAAAAGTTTATTTAGCTTACAGTTTGTGGAAGTTTCAGTCTGTACTTGGCTGGCTCCAAGACAGAGTAGCACATGGCAGAGGGGAAAAGTTCACAGTGGCAGAAGATAGCAAAAGCAACAAGAGTGAAAACCAGGGCAGTGGGGGTGAGGGAACAAGCCTCCTTTCCCCCCTTACATTGTTTGCTGCCTATCCACCCATACCCACACCATCTCTGTGCCCTCCTCTTGCACAGGCTCAGGATGAATACCAAAAAACATCCTAGAGCAGGAAGGGCACATGCTTTTCACTCCAGGATGTAGAAGTGCTGGACCACTTAGCCAAGCCTCTAGATTCCTCAAGTTGACACAATATATCAATCATAACAATCTGCCCCTTGTCAACTTGGCAACCAAAGACATTTATTTGAGCTAGTTTTCAGATACAAACACATTAGAACCCTATACATTTCACCTCTGGCCCCAAAGAGACTCATGCACATCCCTTTATGTAAAAGACATTTTAGTCCATCTCTAAGAGTTGCCAAAGACCTAACAGTTCCAGCATTGCTAAAAAGTCCAAGTACCAAGATCTAAGACAAACTCTTAGCTGTGAGCCCTTTTTCAAATGAAAAGTTAAACACGTTCAACATTCAATGGCACAAGATAAACATTACCATTCCAAAAGATACAAACAGGAAGATACAACGCATTGGGACCATAGCAAGTTCAACATCCAACACCTGAGGCGATCTGTGGCAAATTTTGAGCTCCATATGGCTTCACCTCCATGGCATTTCTGGTGGTTGTAGCTCCCATGGCTTCTCTCTTAGGCCCGCTTTGCTGCCCCCTTGCAGCTTTCCATAGATGATCCACATTTCTAGCTTTTCCAACCTTCTGAGATCTCCACTGTACTTTAGGTTTCTTGCTCACAGCTTCACACACTACTCTTTTAAGGGCACACTGCGTGGCCTCCCCAGGTCTTTTTCTTAAATCTGAGTGATAGCCTTCTTAACTTCAAAATTCTTGCATTCTCCATGGGCCTACAACCAGGGCCATGTGGATGATGCCAAGATGTGCTGCCAGCAGGAGCAGCAGCCAGGCTTTCTTCTCAAAGCAAAGTCTTTCAACTTTGCAGTTTTGAGGCTGCAAAGGGTGGAGACTTGCTGCTCCTAGTGATGCCCTCAGGCCCTCTTTTCTATTCTCTTGTTTCTTCTCAGAAATCAAGATCTCCTCAGCTCTAACTTTGCATTCCAGGTTTCCTAGAGCTTTTTTCTTGGCCAAACTCACAATGTTTAAATCATCCTGCTGGGCTTTTTGCTCTTAATTCTCAACATAAATCTGGCTAAAAGTCCCCAACAATAGCCGTGCCACTGCCTCAACATTTGACTGCCTTGAAATTTCTTTTGCCAGATTAATCAGTCTGCCACCCTTAATCTCAGTCTCAGGCAAAATCACTGAACAAGAGCAAAATGCAGACAAACTTTCTGCCAAGCCATAACATACATTGCCCGGAGTCTAGCACCCAGTGCAGTCTTTCTTTCCAGCAGAAACTTCCCAAGCCTGGTCTTTACTGGCAGGATTTCTGTCAGCCTTCTGGTCTTCTGAGCTCTGAGCAGAATCTCCCATGCAGAATAGACTAAGGCGTTGCAGCACTTCTCTTTCAGCCAAAATCTCCTGTGAACCTTTCCAAACACTTCCCACAATCCATTCCCAAAGGCTCTTGAACCATATGGTCAGGTATAGTCATTGCAACCACCCCACTTCTCTGGTACCAAATTCTGTCTTGGTTACTTTTCCCTCATTGCTGAGACAAAGTACCTGATGCCCAAAATTAAGAAAGAAAAGGTTTATTTAGCTCACAGTCTGTGGAGGTTTCAGTCCATACTTGGCTGGCTCCAAGGTAGGGTGGTACATGGCAAAAGGAAACAATTCATGGCAGCAGAAAACAGCAAAAGCGACAGGAACAAAAGGGAGGAACAGTGGCAAGCAGCCCCCTTACACTGTGTGCAAACTACACACTCCAGGGCAGGTATAGTACTCACACTCATAATTACAACATTGGACCACGAATCAATCATAAACTCTAAAAGCCCTCCCCATGACTACATGAATATTACAAACTGTAACAGAAGGAAAGGTTTATTTAGTTACAGTTTGTGGAGGTTTCAGTCCGTACTTGGCTGGCTCCAAGGCAGAGTAGCACATGGCAGAGAGCAACAGTTCGTGGCAGTGAAAGACAGCAAAAGCATCAAGAGCAAAGAAGGGTGGGAGGGAAGCAAGCCTCTTTTCCTCCCTTACATTGTATCCTGGCTATCCACCCATGCTCATAGCATCTCTGTGCCCTCCTCTTGCATTTTGCTCCTATCCAGAAAATTTGCCTGAGACTGAGATTAAGGGCAGCACACTGATTAATCTGGCAAAAGAAATTTCCAGGCAGTCAAATGTTGGGGTGTGGCATGGTTACTGTTGGGGGCTTTCAGCCAAATTTATGTTGAGAATAAAAAGCAAAGAACCCAGCAGGATGATTTAAATGTTGTGAGTTTGGCAAGAAAAGAAGCTCCAGTAAAGCTGTGGATTACAAAAACAGAGTTAAGGAGATCTCCACTGCTGAGAAGGAACAAGAGAATGGAAAAGATGGCCTGAAGATATCAAAAGAAGCAGCAAGTCTCCACTCTTTGCAACCTCAAAACTGAAAAGGTGAAAGACTTTGCTTTGAGAAGAAAGCTTCAGAGTGACATGTTCCAGAATGGCAACGGCAGCCACACCAGGTTCCACAATTGAGGCAGCATAGAATATTTTTTCCTCAGAATCAGGTTCAGAGTGCCCAGAGATCCAGGCACTCAACTCCTATGGCCAAGAGAGAGGAAATCTTACTTGCTCCAGGTGGCAGCAGACCTTGGCATCACCCACGTAGCACTGGTTTTAGGTGCATGGAGAATGCAAGAGTTCTGAGATTAAGAAGGCTTTCACCTTAATTTCAGAAGGCCTGGGAGGCCAGGAAATGTGCCCTTCAGAGGTATGTGAAGCTGTGAGTGTGTTACGGTTGATACATTGCGTCAACTTGGGGAGTCTAGAGATTCAGCTGAGTGACTCTGGAGGAAGCTAAGGTGCTTACTTTGTATATACCCTGAGTCTGTGAAAGAGGAGGGCATGGAGAATGTGTGAGAGGTTCACACCCCCTGGGTGGGTGTAGCCTGTTTACAATGTAAGGGAAGAGAAGAGGCTGCTTGCAGCCATTCCTCCCTTTTTGCTGGTTGCTTTTGCTGTGCTCTTTTGCCATGAACAGTTTGCCCTCTGCCATGTGCCACTCTTCCTCTGAACCAGCCAAGTATGGACTGAGACCTCCACGAACTGTAAGCTAAATAAACCTTTCCTTCCTTCATTTTGGGTGTTGGGTATTTTGTCTCAGCAACGAGAAAAAGATAACCAAGACAGAATGTGAAGTGAAAAGTGCAGTGGAGAACCCAGAATTTTTGAAAAACCAGAAACATAGATTTTCTAAGGAAAGCTGCAAGGAAAGACCAAAGTTGGCCTAAGAGAAAAGCCATGGAAGCTATAACCACCAGAAGTGCCATGGGGTGGAGTCATGCAAGCCCTTTGGAGTTCACAGTGTACCACAGATTTCTTCAGATGTTAGACATGGAACTACAGGACTAAATGTCTGCCCTGCTGGATGTTGTACTTGCTTTGGTCCCAATGCCTTACATCCTGCTGTTTGTACCTTTTGGAATGGTAATGTTTATCTTGTACCATTGAATATTCCAAATGTTTAACTTTTCATTTGTATGGGAGCTTACAATTAAAGATTTGTCTTACATCTTGCAGAAGACTTAGTACTTAGACTTTTCAGCAATGCTGAAACTGTTAGGACTTTGGCAACTCTTAGAGATGGACTAAAATGTCTTTTACATAAAGGGAAATACAGGAGTCTTTGTGGGGTCAGGATAGAATGTTATGGTCTGTGTCTGAATGTCCCCCAAAAACCTCATGCAGTCATGAGGCAGGATTCTAGAGTTATGATTGGTTCATGGTCCAATGTTGGAATTATGGATGTGAGTACTACACTTGCCCTGGGGTGGGTAGTTTGCATACAGTGTAAGGGAGGGAAAGAGGCTGCTCTTCCACCTGCCACTCCTTGCTTTTGCTGTCTTCCACTGCTGCCATGAACTGTTGCCCTCTGCCCTGTGCCATTCTGCCTTGGAGCCAGCCAGCCAAGTATGGACTGAAACCTCTGCAAACAGTGAGCTAAATAAACCTTTCCTTCCTTAATTTTGCGTGTGAAGTATTTTGTCTCAGCAATAAGAGAAAAGTAACCAAGACAACCTAGTTCAAGATAAGGAATCCAAAGTTAGATTTGCTCTGGTGGTGAGCAATATTTTATTACTTCCAACTTGTACACTCTGGTTTTCCTCTTATAATTAGACACAGTATTCATACCCTCACTTCCTCCCACTAGGCATTGTTGAGAGTGTTCTTTGAGTATGTCTTAGTTACTTTTCTCATCGTTGAGACAAAATACCCAATACCCAAAGTTAAAGGGAGAAAGTTTTATGTAGCTCACAATTTGTAGAGGTTCCAGTCCATAATTGACTGGCTACAAGGAAAGGTAGCTTTGCAGAGGAAAACAGTTCATGGCATGCAGAAGGTAGCAAAGCAAACAAAGGACCTTGACAGCATCTTTCTGCCTTTTTATCTTATCCAGGCCACTCAGGGTGGGTAGTACTCACACCCTTAAACCTAGTGCTCTTGAACCTACCATTGCACCATTTATCAATCCCACAGCGCCACACACCATAGATCCAGCCACATCTGAAAAAGCCCCATCTATGACTGCCTGAGGCTTTGTGGGGGACATCTAGGCACAAGCCATAATGCTCAAAGATATTAAATATTGAATCAGGGTTCATTAAAGAAATGTGAGGCAGGATCCATAGCAGCTGGAGAGATGAGAAAAAAGGATATACACAAGAGTTAAGGGGCATCACAAACATATGTAAAGTGCCAAAGAGAACTCTTCACGTGAGTACCACACTGTGGAACAACAGGAAGAGGGACCTCAATGGGGACTGAGGTGAGCCACAGCTGTTTTACTTCATCAGTAAGATGAAGGAAAGACATTATAGTGCAGGGAATAGTCTACATCAAAAGTACAACTCTCTGCTTATGGAAATCAGGCAGATACTGGGATGTCCAGGTGTTGTCAGTACCGCACACTTGTTCTCAGCAGTGGCCACACACCTCAGAATCACTCGGTGTAGTTAAAAGCACATTTGGTCTTCATCTCCAGTTTTTTGAACAAAGTTCTTGGAATTTCTTAAATAACACAAAAACACATTTTGCTATTTATAAAGAATAAGGAACAAATCTTGCTAATAAGGTGACTCTTAGTGGGTGCTATAGTTTAATGTATATGTCTTCCCCAAACTCAACACCTAAGATGCAAAGGGATAGGATGAAGAGATAGGGCCTTAAATTCTCCTCTGCACCCATATTAAAAGGCTGAAGGAAACTAACCAGGACTTTTGCCCTTCTACGAAAGGACACAAGAGTTTGTCCCCTCTCAAGGACACAGTAGTGATGTAGTGTCTCTTCTCAAGGACACAGTTTGTCCCTTCTCAAGGACAATAGGGCACACTTCTAAGCACCATCTTAGAAGCTCAGAGCAGCCCTCGCTGACAATCTGTGAGGACCATGATCTTGGATTTCCCCAGCCTCCAGAACTATAAGAACTAAATTCCTTTTTAAAAAAAATATACTCAGATTTAGTATTTTATTCTTGCAATACAAAATGACTGAGAAAGTGGGCATTTATTTCCCAGGAAAAGGCTGGTCACAACACAAAGAACAACTACACCATGAAAGGATTGGAACTTCCAGCCAACTCCCAACTTCCAGGAAGGGGAGAGAGGCTGGAGATGAAGTTCACCTGCCAAAGGCTGATGATACAGTCAATCATGTCTACTTAAGGGAGCTCAATAAAAACTTGTGAGTGAGGAGGTAGATGGAGTTCCTGAGTTGGTGAACTCATAGATGTGTGGGGACAGTGACGCACCCAGAAAGCAGGTGAAGGCAGGTATCTTTGAATTTGTAGTCATACTAGATAGAAGTACAGGGAGCTGTGGACCCAGGCCTGACATCTAATATGTGAGTAGTCCTGTGGGCTTGAGCCTTTAAATTTGTGGAGCCTGATGCTATCCCTAGGTAGTATCAAAATCGGATTGGTATCAGAAAATTAATATTGGAAAAAAGCATAGAAGTATTTATTAAAATTCAGATTCCCATGCCCATGACATTAACTTTTGAAACAGACTGTGTTTCAGGGGCCAGGGGAGCTCCCCATGTGAGTCTAAGGCCCCCCAGCTTTTCAGAACCACTTGCACAGCTTCTGCTATGGCAATCTCCATATCAAACACAGAGTGAGTCCTCCCCAAGGACCCAGACCCAGAACTACCTAGCTTGCTGTCTATACTGCCCATGTCAAATTGATGACAGACATTACTAGAGTTTTAGTTTTCGTATTTCAAGAATGATGTCTGTTACTCTATCTATCTGGCCTCTTTCTACATGACTTCTTGTGGGGAAAGCCTGTGAAGCCAATAGAAAGAGGTGATATGGGGTTAATAATATCCCTCAGTTATTGCAAGCTGATCAGGTCTGCAGTCTCCCAAATGAGTGTATGGTGAAAGCTAAATAAAAAGAAGCTAATGCAATGATTTCACGGCTCCAGGAGCATCAAAGTCCTCTCACAGAATTCAAAATTCTCCCAGGGCTAAAACCAAGACCTTCCCGGGAGGCCCATATTTAGTTATCAGAACGGAGGGGAGTACTCATGAAGGGTGGGAACCACTCAAGGACTTTTCTAAGTAAGGTATTAAATTAATCCACCAAGAAATGAGATGCCTGAGGCTACAGTCTTTATCTAGTTGAGGTAGGATCCAGGTGTCCTTGGCTGTGATATCGTCTTATCCTTCAAGGCTTTCTGGCTTCATCAGCCATTATAGGCCTTATTAGGGATTAGGACTCACAGAGGTTCACTTACTGTGAGTCCACTGCTGATCTCCAGACAAGGAGCCTTGGCCTTGGACAGACTCACAAGTAAACATAAAAGCCGATTGGTTAAGTTCTGTTCAGGGCTGCCCTGTAATGTTCTCCATGAAGGTGAGACCCTTGCATTTAGCTCCTTCTCAAATCCTCTCTGGGTCAGGAGGAAGCTCATCAATGCTGACACTGGGGAACCTCTGTTTCTCCAAAGGCTTTGTGGCCTATGTCTGTTAATGATGGCTGCTTGCCCAGGGGCAGGGCCCAGGGCTGAGCAGGCCTGTGCGTACTCACATCCACCTCCATGCAAGCAGGAGAGGGCTCGCTGCAGGCCCAAGAGCCCCTCCAGCCCTGGAAAGCAGGGACACAGAATTGTCTCTGGTCAACACCATGCACCCAATGCATGTTTTCAATGTAATAAAGAATAAATTAAAAGCAAAATAGACAAGAAAAGTCATCTGTAATCCCCCCGTGATGGCCACAGTTGGTCCTGTATTTATATTTCCCTCCAGGCTTTCTCCATGCATTCTGAAAGCCCAGCTGAGGTCTGTATTCCTGTTCATGATTAGTTTCCAGGGTGGAAAATAGAAAAGCACAGATTCTTCTTCAGACTCCCTCCTTGCAGAGCATGCTGCATTCAGGGGCCACAGCTTTTGTTCCTTGTGCTATGGAAACCTCACTCTCTGAAGGAAGGCTTTTTTCACTTGCCTCTTAATATTTATACTGCCGAAGTTATATATACATACATATGTGTGTGTATGTGTGTATATATATTTTTTCATCACATATTGGGTTCCCTTTTTCATAATAAAGCAAATATGGCACACACCCACATTGTTTTTACAACTACAAAAACGAAGTAATAATATAAACTCGGTGCGATGACTTGCTTTTTGACTTACCAATGTATTGTGGATACCATAGATATTTTTTAGTGAGAAAAAGAAAAAGCAGAAATAAGAACCGGGCTGGAAAATGAAAACAGCTCCTTTAATCTGGATGCCAGGAAGAAAGTATGTACTAGGTTTGCTATGCTAATTGAAACCACAGCCCAGGGCTATTATATACTTTGTCCTGAGTATGAGATTGAGAAATATAACTATGTGGGTTGCCATTTCTTAAAGCACTCAGAACAAACAGCAAATGTATGGAAAAGAGGCTTAAGAAAAAGTTTATATAAATCTTCATCACATGTCATATGTGATTACTCACATAGCATCATCCTGAAACTTTACTTTTTTTAAATAGTCAATACTGCGAGAAAAGAAGAAGGAGGGACAGATGAGAGGGGAAGGGGACATAAAAAGAATCAAGATGTGTTATGTACATGTATCAATTCTCCATGATGAATGTAATCATTATGTATTACAAACTTATAGTAATAAAAATTTTAAATACACCTAGAAAATAATGGACTTCCAAAAATACAGATTTGCTGCTTCCTTTGAAAAAAAAACTTAATGCAATCAATTAGCTCTACAAAGTATTGAGTGTCTGTCTGCCAGGCTATGTAACAGGAGATGGAATATATCTTCCAAAGGTCTACTCGACTCCTCAAGGTCAAGGTTGGGACAGATAGTTAACTTTTGGCACAATAAAAAGTGTCTTGAATGTTAGAAGATAATGCCTCCTATGGTGGGAAAGGGTAGCTTTGAAATAAATGGAAGGTGGCAACCAGGAGAGAGGCAGATCAGAGTATGAAATGGGATAACTATAAAAGGCTCCACTGAGAACATGACAGATACATTTAAGTCAAGTCTTGAAGACAATGAAAGAGAGGGTCAAGTGGGTATCTGTTCTGGGTGGAACTGTGCCCTCTGCTCCCCCATCTCAATTTGTCCACATACACCCCCATCTCCCCCCTTGTCCCTGTAAGAAATTTTGAAACAAATATTGAAGTCTTAACTTCTGGTATCTTATGAACGTTTTCATATTTGGGAGTAGGGTCTTTCTTTGCAGATATAATCATGTAAAGGTAAGGTCATTAGGACTGGCCTTAATACAATGACTGGTGCCCTTGTGGTAAGTTTGGTCAGACACCCAACAGGAATGCTAAAGCCATCAGGACACAGATAAAAGAAGTGAAGATGGAGTAGAGATCAAAGCAGTGCCATCACAGCCAAGGAGCTTCTGAGCAAGGGAGGATCCTCCCATGGAAGAAGCCGAGGAGACACGGTCCTGACAACATTTTGATTTGCAAGTTCTGCCAGCAGAACTATGCTGTTTAAGCCACCCACTATCCAGTTTGGGCTACTTTGTTAGAGACCCTAGGAGGCTGAGCTAGCATTCAAGACACAGCAGGAGATAGGGTGGGCTGGCAGAGAGAGGCTGAGAGCAATAGGAAATGAGGTTGGAGAGAAATAGGCACGGAAGGTATTATGGTTGATACATTGTGTCAACTTGAGGAGTCTAGAGGTTTGGCTGAGTGACTCAGCAGGAAGCCAGGGTGCTTCCTTTGTACACATCCTGAGCCTGCGGAAGAGGAGGGCATGGAGATTGTGTGAGAGCTACACGCCCCCTGGGTGGGGGTAGGCTGTTTACAATGTAAGGGAAGAGAAGAGGCTGCTTGCAGCCATTCCTCCCTTTTTGCTGGTTGTTTTTGCTGTGCTCTGTAGCCATGAACATTTGCCCTCTGCCATGTGCCACTCTGCCTCAGAACCAGCCAAGTATGGACTGAAACCTCCACAAACTGTAAGGTAAATAAACCTTTCCTTCCTTCATTTTGGGTGTTGGGTATTTTGTCTCAGCAATGAGAAAAAAGTAACCAAGACAGGAGGGTACAGCGTGATCCTGTGAGGCTTTGTGGTCATGGGAGGGACTTAAGCATTTTAGTGGAATGGGATTGTGAGCATAGGAATCGCAACATCTGACACGGGGTTCAAAAAGTTTCTCAGGCCAGATATTTGTGAAGAGAATGGTCAAGAGGGCTTTGCAGTAATCCTAGCCAAAGGCAATGTGTCCACAGCAAAATAAACCAAAAGAATGGCCAGATATCTCTTATATTCTGAAGGTAGGAGTTCCTGATGGTTGAATGTTCCCTATAAGAGGAAAAGGAGGGTGTATGACTAATATTAACTGACACCGAAATAAAGAGAATAATTCCTCTTAGCAAATTTGGCATTTTTATCACTCACGCATGGACTAACAAACAAACATAAACAAAAACCAGATGACAGACATTGTTTATACCTTCCAACCAAAGTGTTGAACAACTTTAGAATTAGCCTTAGGACTTCTGGTTGGGCACCAGTCTATTTGCTTTGAAATAATTCTAAAGTATTGAGAAATCAAAAGTCACTCTTTAAATTTATTTTCTTTGAAAAACAAAGTTGCAAATATGTGGTTTTCTTTATATCTTTTCACACCTTGTTGAGGAAATGTCATCTCAGGTATGCAAGGTGACTTCTCTGAATTTCAGAGAAAGTGGCAAAGTGTTTTCCACCACTTTAATCATGGTGCTACTGAGTAGGTAAATCCAGACACTGAGGATTCCGTGAGCTACAGATTCCCTGAATTCGGGAGACCTGGTGAGCACTTCTTTCCAGTGCTGGGGAAAGTTTGGTAGATACAAAGAGGAATGGCATCTCAGGGGTGGAGCACTTGGTTAGCATGTATAAGATCCTGGGTTTGCTTCCTGGCACCAACTAAGCCAACAGCCTAATGTATCTTTCCACTCTTTCTCTAGTTTCACACAGAAATATATGTATGTATGTACAATTTGTCTGTTTAAAGATGATAGCATGATACCACATGAAGGACCCCGCAAAGAATTTTTTGTTGACTTCCCAGTCAACAGACATAGACTAAACTCATTTTCTTAATGGAATAATATTATGTTGCATGGATGAATCCTAATTTATTCAACTGTCTCCTGTCAATCAACATTAATACTTTGTTTCCAAATTTTTCCTATTTCTCAGACATCTGTTTTATTTGCTAGGACATTTTATTTCTGTAGAACAAATTCTATAACATTATGCTTTTTAAGCAAAAATATGTTGACATTGAGGACTTATGACTATAAAACAAATTACCTTTTTTCCTCACCTAGAAATAACTCCATTACATCTCTAAGTCTAATTTTACATTGTAGAAATGGATAATTAGGGAAAATTCACTTCTGAACAGAAGAAAAAGTGACTCACACTTTTGCCTTGTTTCTCCAGTGTTTGCCACTGCCCTGTGCTGCACAGCAATAGAACGAGAAGACGCCTTTCCTTCTGAAAACCCGTCTCGGGGAATGAAGCTATTCTCCTTTATAGCACGCTGAACTTAAATGAGGAGCAAAGGAGGAGCTAGGCAAAAATATCCCTCTTTTTTCTCCTACATCCCTCAACCTAATAAGTCTTTTCTGTCACACATGAGCCAAGTGCAAGGTAATATTCTTTAAAAGTGATTACCAAGAGATGGTTTCTTTCAGTGGCCAGCATAACTAATGGCCTACTGCTAAAGTTGTTTCAACCTTCAGCCCCAAGGAATAGGCCAACTTAAAAGAATAAGAGTGTAACTCTATCAGATGGGACCCAGCCTGCTGCCAAATTCCTAGGGACCACATCTGGGATGAGGGCCCCAACTGGTTAGACTCATCCTCCTATCCTGAAGGGATCATGCTAAGACTAAATAGGAGCTACACGACTTTGCAAATCTCATTGCATTAAAAAAAAATTAATCCATCTTCTGATGCTACTTAGGCAGCAGCTGAAATCTATTTTAGAAAGTTAACCATAGTTCTCCTGTACACAGGTACATCTTCTGGAGCTACATGGTCATTTTATCTGGATGGACTTTAAAGAAGACCAGGAAATCTTATCGTTGCTAAGTTTTGAGTAAAATATATATTAAGGTGGTGAAAAAGGATGATGACAAGTATTTGTGATGAAAACTTCCTCCCTTTCCATTCCACAGTGATTCCCTTTCCAGGAATAAGAGTAACATGTTTGACCCGGGATTCACTAGAGCAAACTGCCATTGCTATGCATGGACAGCTGCTAAGGCCACACAGGTGTGTATATTTCTGCAGGTCCAGTCTCCTACAGATCTTTCAATAATGGTGGGAACTAGATTGTAAGTGTCTCCGCTACATGTTCTTAGGATGACTGTTCTGCAAGAGAAGGAGAAAGTGCCCAGCAGACAAAGGGAGAAACACAAGGGGAGAGGGGTGGTGAGCTAAAAGGAAGAAACAAGACAACATAATCTAGATGGTACAACCCCTTGCCTGACTAATTCCCACTCCAGAAACTACTGGAGAGCCTGTCTCTGGGAAGCTGGACAAGCTGGGGCTCCAGGATGAACCCAGAGCGCTTGCCACCCTATGAGGAAGTTATCTTCTCACTCAGCTGTTCATCAGGAGACCAGGCTTGTGCCCTGTTGTGTTCACTGCTGTAACCATGGCACTGAGAGCAGTGTCTGGTTGGAGGAGGTCCATGGTAGGTGCTAATGCAAGAGAGGCAAGTGAAGGGTGGTGGAAGAGCACAGTGACAGTGGACACCAGAGGTCGCAGGCAAGTTCCAAGGTCTAGGAAAGAAGCACTTGTGAGACACTTGGTTGTCAACCTTGGTTTCATGTATGAATCATTTGGTAAAGCAAAACAATAATGTATGACACACTTCCTAGGACAGAGTTTCAGAAAGCTGCTAAAAGAGAGCTGTCTGGGTTGGCTGGTTTTTACTACCATTCTCTTCTGAGGGGTGGAAATTTTGAACTCACATATCAAAAGCTGGGGCTACAGTGCAAGCTTGCTTGCTTTCTAGCTATCTTCTCTGCTTTTCTTCCTTTTTCTTTTCTTTTTGCTTTTCCTTCTTTGCAAATGTTTCTCTTTTTTTTTTTTTTTTGCAAATGTTTCTTGAAAATTGGGTTTTCACTTACTATTCATTGGCCTTCCTGAAGTAGTCACATGGCCCCAAATTAAGGGCAAAGGAGCTTAGGAAATGTGGGGAGGACACGATGCTCAGGGAACATTTCATATCAGTGCCACCCTTGTGAGGACACAGACAAGGAGGAAATAATGTCTGCTTGACATATTAGGGGCAATGAGCAGGGTACACTCAGGGTGCTGAGGAAGCACGGAGGGCCAGTGGCTCACCGTGGGAAGGCTTTTCTGGGGACGATGCTCTTCAGTGCATCTGTACATCAAGTACCACCATTTAGAGTGGAGCTACGCACTCTATGAAAACCTAAAATTCCAATTGTGTCCCTTTCCTTTTTAGAAAACCTTACTGAAATTGTCATAAATGAGATGATCTGATGCCTCAGGTTCACTTCGCTAGCATTTAGGGGATGTGAGGTTTAGGGCAGAACTGCAATAGAATAAGCTATTAGTAGAAATTGACCACCTTCACTGCTAAGGGTATTCGGTTCTTCAGAGCACTGTTTCTACTTTAATTTATGTTTGAGATCTTCCATAATAACCCTTCACATTACACAGCAGTTACACAGGCTGCGAGTACAGAGCGTCTTGCTGTAAACCCCGGGGGCCCGCCCCACCTCTGATGTACGTTTGGCTCCAACTCCACTCTAGTCCTGCATCTCAGACCTCGCGCCTTTGCTGATTTGCTTTCATTTCGCCTCAGTGGAGAAAATTTAAGGAGCCAGATCCCCCGACATCATGCTTGCTTCTTACAAGTGAAAGACATCTTGGAGTCACGGCTCATAGCTCCTGCCTAGACTCTGTCGGTACAACCTCCTCTCACAAAAATGGCTCTGCAATTTCTGCGCCAGCCCTAGGGTTCAAGAGGAGGCAGTTTTCTATTTAGAAAAGCAAAGAGGTAGCCCCAGACTTGATACATTCTATTCTCTTCAACTTGGACCAAAATCTGATTCGTCTCTGGGCCCCTGGACACCCAGCCTGGCACAAAACCTTCCACAGACAGCTCGGGAAGCGCCCCCACACCCAGCTGCTCCTTCATTTTCCACCTCAACATTACTCTAGAGCACAGGACGCTCCCAGCCTACTTCACACCTACCACATAGGCAGCCCACACACACCTAGCTGGACGGTGGCCTGGGAGGTCCACACCCCAGAGCTTGCAAATCACCTATTGTCCTGAGTCCCTTGTGTGCCCAGGCTGGCGCTCAGAGACACTCCCACATTGTTGCCACATCATCTCCTGCTTTTAAGGTATGGACAGACTCCTCCCCTTCCACAGGCCATCATTTTAACATCTTACTATTTTAAAAGTCTTTCATTTTAAAACTAGCAGCCATGGCCGCCTCTCCCTCCTCCAATCCCCTCTAAACTGTCTTAGCGCCAGTGTTTGTTCTCACCCCAGCCAGAGCCTGGGAAGGAGGGGAGGTTCAGGAACTCCCTAAGCTCCCAACAACTTCCCATGTCTGCATTCTTGGGCAGCATTTCCAAATCTAGAAATACATCTGGAATCCATCCTGTGCATTAAAGAAACAGACTGTAGTGTTTATTTGTAACTTTGCTTTTCCTTGCCTACTAGCGCATAAGGTCAACTTGCTTCCATTCATTGAATTTTATAAGTGAACAGGAATAAATAAGTTTTTGCTAGGAATAAGAAAGTATTCAATTTATTCTGAATATACCTTAATATATACTTTCGGGGGGGGGGGATTTTTGTTTTTTTGAGACTCGTTCTGGTTGGCCTTGAACTCATCAGGTAGCACAGGTTGGCCTCAAACTCACAGCAATCCTCCTGCCTCAGCCTCCTGAGTGCTGGGATTATAGGCATGCACCATTATGCCCAACTACAGGAAAAAATTAACCAAAATAGAAAATTTTACTGTTCTGGCATTTCAAGAGGTTTATTTTTCTTTTTAGTTTATCTGTACAGACATTCCTTATTGAATAACCTATTTAACGACTATTCAGACTTATGATCCATCATTTTTTAAAACAAGGCTATACTTCTTATTTATAGCACTTTGTGTCTTTTTTGTACAGTATACCTTGTTTATGTAGTACTGTAATTTTTGCTAATATTGTATAGTACAGTACTATAGTTTTACGTTTTGGTATACATTACAGTATTGCACCTAAGAGTTATGCAAACAAAAGCAAAGGCATCCAGTTGGAGTTTCCTTTGACCTTTTCTTTGTTCTGAATATTGTAACGTACACTCTACATCCAGTCCCTCATATTCATTTAATGACCTATTCACAGGATCGTAATTCTGCCATTAAACAAGGAATGCCTATACCTTTCCCGTAAGGATTATATGCTATTTTGTAATTTTAAAATGTAGTTGTCTTTTTTATTTCTTTTAAACTAGGGTAGCTGACCTCAGCACAGTTGACATTTGGGACTTGATAATGTGCACCATAGTGTGTTTATCAGCTTCCATGGCCTCTCCCCACACTAGATGCCACCAGCAGCCACTTAGTCACAACAATACTAACATCTTGAGACATTGTCAAATGTGTCTTGTGAGTCAGTCTGATTTAAAACCCACTGCTTTAAGCTGAAAGGACTTGGGGTCTTGGAGAAGTTTGGGAACCTGTTTAAATAAACAAGATGCTAGAAAGAAATGTCATGATGCTAAATTTAAATATCGTAAAGAAGACGTTTCTAAACAAACTGATTAGCACTCGGACTGACACAAGCCTGGCAGGATAGTCAGGGGTTAATGGAGAGGCTGAGTGGTAGGACAGACTGAAAAGCATACCCGGGGCCCAGAAGGTTCCTGCAGAGGTCTGAAAAGACACCGGAAGTGGTGGCGGGGATTGCTGTGCTCATCAATTTGATGCCATTGCTCTCCAGAAGGATGAGCAGGAGAGAGGGAGAGGGAGATGGTTTTAGTGAGAGCGGTAATTTAGGCAGCAAAGTCATGAAACTGTCATTATCAGAATATGCAAGGAAAAAAGTATTCTGCTGTTGACCCAAGGTAACCTGGAAACTTCTTTTCATTCCAACACCAACTTTCTCTAATTCACCATCTGTTCTCAGGCCTCCAAATGCAGCCCAGCTATTGATTCAGAATCATCCATGAGTTGGCTGTCATGGTGCACAACTGTAATCCCAGCACTCAAGAAGCTGAGGCAGGAAGATCATAAAAAAACCAACCTTGGCTGCATAGTGATTCAAGGTCAGTTATCCTGTCTTTAAACAAACAGATAAATCAGAACCATCTGAGGGCCAAAGCATCCAGAGCCATTCTCTCTGTATGGATGTCATGAATTCCTACAGTAGGGATAAGTCAGAGAGAGAAACTTAGCCTTCGCCTCTCCAGCGGAGAGACGGGTGTTTCCACAGCCACTTCAAGAGATTTGTCCAAAAAGAACAATGAGAAATGCTTGGAGCATTTAAGGGCAGGGTAGGTATTGTCTGTCCGCAAGGCTGGGAAGCAGAGGGAAGAATTTCACCATTTGGGGAAGGACAGATGCTCACCTTTCCTGAGCAGCGCCTGGGTTTGGCACTCAAAACATCAGCTGGTTACCTGAAGACAACACCTGGACTCCGGGCTTCCCCTGAAGCCTCTGTACCTATCTATCCCAGAGCAGTAAGGTTACTTGTCTTCAAGCACGCGTATCCGCGGGGACCAGTGTGGACTAAAAATCTCCAGATTTGGGGGGAACTCTAGAAAAGGTGTCAGGAAAAATTGAGAGAGATTGAAATGGGCCAAACACAGTACTAGGTATCTTGTCTAAACCATTTTGCCTTGTATTTGAGCTATTTTACAACTCTAGGGCCGGGGATATAGCTCAGCGGCACAAGTGCCTGCCTGGCAAGCACAAGGTCCTGAGTTTGATTCCCAGTACCAAAAAAAAAAAAAAAAAAAAAATTGAAGTCATAGCCCCTGGTACCGCAGAAAGTGACCTTACTTGGAAATATGATGACTGCAGATATAATTAATTAAGATGAGCTAAGAAGGTTATGCAGATGTGAGTTCACCATCCCCCACCCCTGTTTATCCAAGAGGCATATGTCCTAAGCCCTTGGTAGATGCTTGAAATTAAGGATGGTACTAAAAAGAAAAACAAAAAATACATACATGTATAAAATATTTCCACCTTTTCCCTTAAACAAAGCACTTTTCAGCTTATTTTTCCATGTCCAAATTGTCAGCATTACTACTCTGGAGCTTTGAGGCCTTTTTAAAATAAAATAAAGGTTACTTGAGCACAAGTACTTCCATACCAGGACAGGTGGTCTGATAACTGAGACAGCTTCTAGGCAACCACCGGGCAGACAGATGGTGTGTACAACACAGAGACCCTGGGATGACACCCATTCCCAGTGGGCCGCAGCAGGTGGCATGCAAGGGCACAAATTTCATCACACTACTCAAGCTCACGCAATTTAAAACTAATGAATCGTTTGTCTGAAATGTTCCCTTTCATCTGTCTGGACCAAAACAGGCTGCAGGTACCTTCAACCTTGGAAAGCAAAATCATAGACAAGGGGAGGGTGGCCCTCCAGTCTGCTGGTCCTTCTGCGGAGTGCGGAAGGAACACAGAAACACAGACACTCGCGGAGAATGCCGTGGGTGGCAGAGCAGATTGAAATGTTACGGCTGCCAGCCAAGGAATACCAAAGAGTGCCAGCAACTGCTGGAAGAGCTGGGATCTGCCCAGCAGGCTTCAGAAGGATCCTACCACACCTTGATTTGAAGCATCCAGAGCCATGAGACAATAGGTTTCTGTTATTTTAAACTACCGAGTGTGTGCAGTTGTGTCCCACAGGTAGTAATGCACCTGATTCTTATTCATGCAAACGCAAATGAATTTTCTTTAGTTCGGTTGATTGTTGCTCTGTGGGGATGGACCAGTCTCTCCTCTACTTGTGAGCTCATTTCAGCATTCCTGAGGGCCCATATCTGCACATGGTTTGCAATTCTCCCTTGAACATCTCGCCATTTTCTCAGTGATTGATGAGTTAAAGGAGCCTGAACGATTTGCTCATTTTATATTTTTTTGAGAGTCATGACTTTAAAATAATCTTTGAATTGTTGAACAAGAAGACAGGCTTCTCAGAGCACGACTGTGATTAAACTTCCCTCTGTGGTCACAGGGACACAGAGTCAAAATCAAAACCATGTACCAACCACACCCAGTGTACAGCAGTAAGATTCTTATCCAAGATATGGAGGTATCAGATCCTGTGGGTACTCACCCCAAAACCTAGCATGAACTGGTTTGTTTTCTTTACTTTGGATTCAAAGAACAAAAATAAAAAGAAGAGTTTTGTTATTTATTATTGGCCTTACATCAAATCTCCCTTGTTCACCTAAAGTTTCGCTAACTACCCTCTGGGCCACACCCAAAGAGACCAGGGAATAAATCCCAGTTGCTGAACACAGGGGGAAAAAAAATGTCAAATGCAACACCTATCACAGAGAGAGCGTCAGTACTTATTTGAAGAGTGTTTCTTCAAATTAAAAAAGAAACCTGGGTGTAGATGTACTTCACCAGCCCACAGGGGACTGTAGCTAGTTGGGCTTTCATTATATTACTGTACAACACTGTTCCCAGGCAAGCAATGCATGTTACAAATCACTATAAGTAGAAATTCTGTACATTATAAGAATATAATACAGCTATGCAATACATTACCTCATAGAATGAAAAAACTGAACTGGGAAAGTTATCCAACGTCAGTCACTTGGTTGTTGCTGCTGCTTGGTTCTGATTTTTTAAACAAGGCAGGCAGCAAGTATCCAGTTGAAAAAGGCCGCGCCTCCTTTGGAAAGGAAGAAACCACACAGTGCCTGCAAAGTCACCTTTCGTGCAGTTTTTCCTGGTAGCATCTCTTCCTCCTCCTGCAGGACAAACTCCAGGCTCAGCCTGTCCCTTCCAGGAGTCCAGTACAGTACTAGTCTTCCTATTATCTCTCTCTAAACATCAGTTACCAAGTTGTGGTAATAAAATAAGGTACAAATTCGTTCTTGGTGAGAAAGACTAACACAGAAGGAGCTACCACTTTGGGGCATGTTTACGTTTTAATGAGGGCAACACAACCCATTCAGCGGTTAGGGTGCATCTTCCACATCCAGGACCCCGAGGCCAACACAGTGACATAAAGTCGGGCATCCGCAAAGCTGCCCCCTGGGCTCTAAACTCATCCCCCCACACACCCAGTTCCTCCTCCAGAATTCTCTTTCTCCATAAATAAACTGTCCTTTCAGGCACTCAGGCCAAAGCCAAGGTGACAGTCCTGTGTTCTCATGACATACCCTCCATGTCTAACCTACCAGACAAGTTGCCTGTTCTGCCTTTAAACTGTATCGCAGATCCATACACCTCTCTGTCTCCTGATCTAAGCCACCACCATCTCGCTTCAGGACACGAGATACCCTCTGAGCCACTCTCATTCCCTGCTCGCCCTCCTCACGCTCTTGTCTACATAGTAGCCAGAGCTACTGCTTCAGAGATCTTGGGATTTTCCACAAGCAACTTCCCGCTGCATGGAGCACATCAAATCTGAACTTCTT